>JADLZN010005301.1:0-77500 GCA_018155175.1 Sinocyclocheilus anophthalmus
AATGTAAATTTAATAATATATATATATATTTTTTGTTTATGGATATTATATGTAATAATTTACAATAATGTTTAGAAAAAATATTAAAAACAATTAGTTTTCACTTGATTTTAATTAACTTGGTGTTTTGCTATTTTTATTACTATTTTGTAAACAATATAGTTTTTGTTTAGAGCTGGGCTTGAGTTTGGAGTTGGCTTGATATCAGTTTTTCCAGTGTTTTATCGGAATCTGAGTAGAATTACCTAATGGAATTTTATTTTTTTAAAATTTTCTGCTTTCACTTTAATTTTGGGTTTTTGTCATAGCACTGCATCCTTCATATCTTCGAAGAGTTTCTAATTTGATCAGATTTCTTAAAGAAAGATACAACTTTACGCTTCTCTCTGAAAACAGCCGAGCTCCTGGAGGCGTGTCGTGGGCGGAGCTAAAGAGTCACGAGCGCTTATGCGCCGATTGCCAACAAAACACAGAAGCTTGATGCAGTTTTACTCACTGCCTGAGGTTCCAGCTCATGACCGGGATCTTTTATCGCTGAGACCGCTCCATCTTTCAATATCAAACGATGTGCACTTTCCGAAACTTATATGAACCCGGAAGGAGTGTATTTGGCACAGAAATACTCCGTCATACGTCCAACTCGTTTTTTGAAACTTTGGCCATGTTTGAGAGAATCCAACTCTTAAACAGTGTAAATAACTCCGAATGCGTGAAATAGCATTAGACCCCTTTAAGAAGATCTGTTATCATTGTGTAAGCTCGTGTTTCTATCATATTTTATCCAGTATACTGTATGTGACGGGCTGTGAGTGACCCTTATGCAGTCTGGAGTCGGTTTTCTAAAGCGCCGGCTCAGACGGGGTCATGAAATGAGGGCTGACCTCTGACCCCTGCAGCTGTAGTAAACGCTGCCATCGGCTCCTCTCCTCTTCTGCTGTCAGTCAGTCAGCGATTAGAAATCACATTGAGTTTCACTTTCAGACAGCAGATTAGATCTCATGTTAGACACACAACTCACTCCTGCATTATACATCACATCAGGCCAGTCGAATCCTCAATTATTCACATGCAGTTGATTCAGATTTGATACTTTAAAGGGGTCACTGGGGCTAGTTGTCACAGTCAAGTCAATTTCTGTATAGACAAGTTATCAAACATGTTGCATTGTCCATCTATCTATCTATAGATAGATATATATCTCTATTATTTATTTTAGATTATTAAATTTAAATTTGGATGTATATTCTAATAAATATTTAATTCTAAATATTAGATTATTATATGTCCGTATTTAGATTTTTATATATTTATAAATTATTGTTTTGTCATTACTTTACTATTAATAGATGCTGTTTTATAGAATATACTAGTAATATTACCACCAGTACTTATTAATGTTTTTTAAATTGTAAGCAGGTTAATAGGTAATTCCTATTTAATTTTACAATTCGTGAACAGTTTCCACAAGTGCTAACCAAAACTAAAATCATAAAAAAGTGTCCTTCTTGAACATAATGTAAAAAAACCCTTTAACTTATTTTATTTCATTAGACTCATTTTCATTAGTTGAGCTTGTGTACTAAAATAATGAAACTATAAATTGCTACAATTGAACAATATTAAAATATAGATATTACGTAGATTATTCAAATTATGTAAAAATCTCATATATAAAAAACTAAATAGATCTCAATGATACAAAAAACGATGATACTATAAGGTATATAAAATTATCTATATATTAAACGTAAACTATTACATGAGGTGTATCCTGAAACCAATACAGTATATTTGATTTATAAATCCTTTCAATATAAACCACAGTTATATAATATTATTTATCGATTTTATATGTAAAAGGTCATTATCAAATGTAATTGGAAATAATATTGATAATACAGTGTGTAATAATATATATTCGTCATGTCAGGTTTGTGGGGATCGTGGGATGAATCTGTTGTGGCTGAACCTTCACGCGTGACCCTGTGTGCTTGTTGTGTTTGTTTGTGAGCATCAGCTTGCTCCCTCTGCTGGTCAACGGGCCGAAGGGCCGCAATTACATGGAACAGATGTGTTCAAAGCATGATGTGCATGCTAGGACTCCGACGGGCCGAGAGTCTCTAAAATCAGCAGTTAACGGCCATGTTTGGAGCTTGACTCGCAGCGGGATGTCCCGTGTGTGCGTGGCCATTAAAATACATGCAGGCGTTTTCTCAGTATGACTGAGTCAAGGTTAAGACAATGCATTTCCCACTCATGGAAAATAATCTCCTTGTAGCCTGCCTCATTCAAAAATGCATGGAGGACTCGCAGCGAAGAGGGAAGAGTAGGTCAGCTGTGTTTCCTTCCACATCCAAACACTGTTGCTTCACGAGCGCTTTACTGCGGAACATGCTCTCTGAGGGGTTCGAGTCTCAAGAGATATGATCATATTTATTCACCTCTGTTGACTCAAACCTGAATGACTTCTTCATACAGAGACAGAACTGCAATATCAGCTGGTTTGCATGTCCACGCTTTTTAATATTAATTTAAAAGAATAATGAGACGTAACTAATGAGGGATAATAAAACAATCATTTAGCTAATTATAAAGAATAATAAAATCATTATATTAATAAATAAATTTCTATAATATATATATATATAGTTATTATATATATTATTATTATTATTATATAAGTATAACCTACCATTCAAAAAACCATTGGGTAGTATGATCTAAAAAAAAATATTTTATGCTTACCAAGGCTGCATTTATTTGACAAAATACAGTAAAACAGTAATATAATGAAATATTATTAGGGAATTCACACTTAGCTGTTTTGACATGAATCTGTTAAACTGGAATGTATTTCTGTGATGGCGAAGCTGAATTTTCAGCAGCTATTATTCCAGTTTTCAGTGTCACATGATCTTCCGAAATCAGTATAATATGCTGATCTGCTGCTCAAGAACATTTTTTACTATTATCAATGTTGAAAACAGCTTTGCTGCTGGCCGATATGTGTGTGGAAATAGTGATGCATTTTATTTCAGTATTCAAGATCAAAAGAACAGCATTTATTTGAGATATAAATCTTTTTTTACATGATAAATGTCACTTTTGATCAATTTATATGTATCCTTGCTAAATTAATAGTCTTAATTTACTTAAAACTAAATTATACTAACTGTAAACTTTTGATAGTATTACATATATATTTATGTACTTATTAATAAACATGATTTACTATCAAGATAAAGCTTCTCACACAAAGCTATTATGTGGCTTCAGAAGATTTTTTATGATTACAGTTGGTGGTTTATATGTATATTTGGGGGATTGAGCAGCTGAAGATTCTTACTAAACATCTCTTTTGTGTTCACGAAGACAAAGCGAGACAGATTTGGAAGGACATGAGCGAATGATGACAGAAAGTTCCCTTGCTCTCAACCGTTCCTTTAAAGCTGGATGAGAGATCTGATGGTTTTTAGTGTTTTTTCCCCTGTCCTCAGTGGCTTGATGTTTACACAGCATCCAATCCGGCCCCAAATCTCATCAGGATCTTTAGACTAAAATGGGTTTCTGCCAGCAGGACGTTCTGACTAATGAGAAACCGACGTCCCAGTTCGAAGCTGGAATCACAACACACACACGCACGCACACACGAACGAGCTGAGCGTTTAAAGAAGTGTTTGCATTTATAAACAGTGCTAATTGACAGCATGTCACTGTTTCATTTAAAGTAACAGACGTGTTTTGTTGTCTTGTGTGTTTCAGGTGGTGCTTGTCTTTGCTCTGAGCATCGGAGCACTTGTGATTTACTTCACCGACTCCACAAAGTGAGTATATGTCTTACTTTATTCCTGTGCATTTAAATTCAGGGTTCAAAATTACCCACCAACTTTAACAAATGCAAGTAATTAAAATGCAAACTATAAAATGGCTCAGTAGTTGACTATAATACATGCTTTAAATTGAATAATAAAAGTCAAAATATTCATGAGTTTTCATTGTAAACAATTTCTTGAGTGAGTAAATCTGGTTTTCATTTAACTTGAATGTTCTGGTCTGGTCAAATGGACATTTTGACAGTGATTTGTTTTGCATTTATTATTAATAAGCCTTTGGCATGAAATTGTTCAAATTTTATTTGATTAAATTTTTAAAGGATTTATTTTTCTTTTAAAAGTTAAAATTAAAGTTTTATGCATTCATATGGTTGTCAGTGTTTTGAACAATACATTTGTATTAAACAGGGTTATTATAGGTGAATAAAAATCAATAAAATAAATCAAAATAGCTGAAAGAAATTAAAATGACAAAAAAACTTAAATGTATTAATTTCAGCTAGTTGCCAAGGCATCCTTTCTCACTTTTTCATTTTATTTAACTTGAGGGTCGAAATCACGTAAAACTAAAACTGAAATAATATAAGGAAAACCTATAGACAATTTTTAAAAAAAAAAAAAAATAACAAAAACACAGCAAAATTACTAAACCTTTAACTAACATTACAATGAAAGCAGAAAACATGAAAATAAAATGCAATTGAAAATCTTAATAAAAACTATAATAGTATCTCACTGATACCAAAACACTGGTATTAAATCATAAAACACAGAATTTCCAGAAGAATTAAATTAATTTCTGAATTTCTGACTCTATTAGTGTTAAGATTTTAATAAATTATTGATTTTTTTTATTTCTATTCAGTTGATTAGGTACCTTTTTTGAGAATTAAATGTAAATTAAACCATAATACAGAATGCAGAAAAAAAAAAAAAAAAAAAAATTTTATTTTATAGAGCTCTATAATTATCTATCTATCTATCATCTATCTATCTATCTATCTATCGTTTGTCTGTCTGTCTATCTATCTATCTACTATCTATCTATCTACTATCTATCTACTATCTATCTATCTACTATCTATCAATTTAATGATACATTTCCAATGTCAAAGTTGCATCGTGGACTGTATCCTGAATAAGTGTGGATGGGACTGGGGCGGAAGGAATCGTCCCTTGGCTTCGACAGACAGATTTAGAAAGAAGCCACAGAGAGCGTTTTAGAGCGTCACCAACGACATACGGGGCAAACTGACGTCAATCAACATCCACACATCAGCGAGCTCATAAAGTGAAATAACGTATGACAACAACCGTTTTATGCCCACGGCGCGCATTTTGTTTCGCTAATGCCGTTTTTCCTCTGATAGACTGCGATTACAGCAGAACCCGTCCTACTTAACATCAGCAGGTGCATCTGTCAGAATAGCATCTGGTGTTTAGACCGCATTAAAAAATAGTTTACAATGTGGTATCCTGTCATTCACTCAAAGTACTGAGGACAGGATGCCGCAAGCTCCAACAAAGTTATAAAGTACAGTTTATTGAACTTGTGCCTATATATTTATCATAACTGTATAATAAATAATCCTTGCTGAAACTGATCTCCAAATCTCCTTCCACTGTGTTTCAGTTGGTCACAGTACACGTGAACTAATTAAGTCCTCTGGTGATTGACAGGTTTGGAAAGACATGACAGTGTGTAAATGATAAGGAACCAAATTAACCTAATTTCTCAACTCAGGTTAAATACAAATGCATTCGTATGTATAAATGAATTGGCAGAGAGACTTACACTGAACCGTGTGTTGTGATCCTGGCTACTTTGTGTCGTCTTAAAGGAATAGTTTTCACACAAAATGAAATCCTTTCAGGCCACCAGATAGATTGATTGTTTTTTTTCATCAGATTTGGAGAAATGTAGCATTGCATCAGTGTCTCAGCAATGGGTGCTCTGCAGTGAATGGGTGCCGTCAGAATGAGAGTCCAAACAGCTGATAAAAACTCAATAATCCACAGCACGAATCACCAGTCCATCAGTTAACATCTGGAGAAGACAAAAGCTGAAACAAATCCATCATCAAGACATTTTTCATTTTAAAACTGTTACTTACTTCCGCTAAAATACCCCTCTTCCTCCATTCAAAAGTATCGTCTGAATCAGAGACCATCTGCACAGATCAAGCAAGGGTGAGCATATTTTCTGCAAATATTCATTTTTGGGTGAACTATTCCTTTGAACATTATAAAAGCATAAACACTTGCATAAATTTGTACTTAAAAGTTTTATTTCAGTATCATAAAGATCAAAAGCAATGTCTGTTTCAGAACAGTTTTGCTTGTTTCAGTACATCTTGTTCTGACCTTATTGTGTTGTAATCTTTCAGATCTTTCATATCTGTATAGCATGTCCTGTTCAGCATTAGAAACACGTACTCATGCCGTCCTGCTCAAAACAGACCTGTTGACACAGGAAGTGAGCCTTATCCTCTTCCTCATTAGTGCATCATGGGGGATTTAACAATTTCATTTGAGACTTTGGCCTCTGGCTAGCAGCGTTTAATTGTCCTGAGCGCTATAAACCTGCAGCGGGGCATCGGGTCACAGCCGCAGGATGGCATTAGAGCATGTGATGAAACTGCATTAGAATATGAGTGGGTTTGTTTGTCAGAGACACAGCAGGTACAGACGTGGGCGAGCGCCATTTCGGCCTCTCTGTAGCCTTGAATCTCAACATTTGTTTGCCTGCAAGAAGTGTGACCTAAACACATGCCACAAACTCTCCTGCGTTCATGAAAGTACTGTGAATATCACTGAAAGGACTGCAAATAGATAGATAGATAGATAGATAGACGGACGGGTGGATAATGAATGAATGGATGGATGGCTAGATAGATATGTTTATGGATGGATTGATGGAGGATGAGTTGATTGATTGATTGATTGATGGATGGTTGGATGATGGATGGATGGATGATGATGAAGGATGAAGATAATGGATGGATGGATTATTGGAAAGAGGGATGGATGGATGGATGATTGGATAGATAGATGAATGATGAATGGCTAGAAAAATGTATGGATGGATGATGAATGGCTAGATGGATGGTTGGATGAATGGATCAATGGCTAGATGGATGGATGGATGGATGTATGGATTGATGAGTGGCTGGATGGATGGATGGATGATGAATGCTATATAATGGCTGGGGGCTGATTGATGAGTGGCTGTATGAATGGGGTTGCTGATGCATTGGCTAGCATGGTTTTGGCCGGATAGATTACGGGATTGATGGATGATGATTTAATTGATGGATGGCTTAATTGGGATGGATAGAGGTATAGATTGATGGATGCATGATATGAATAACGTTCTGGAATGATAGATATGATAGATATACTCGATAGATAGATAGTTCGATCTCTAGGGTGGAAGAACACTTACTTTCATCATCTGAATTTGAATTCTAATTGAATAGGTTCATTTCCCTGTTATTCTCATTCTCGTTCAGCTTCCTGTGCTTTGGCCGATTCAGTTCAAATTCTCACTCATGAGCTGAACTGGAGCAGAGCTGCTGATGAATTGATGAATGGCTAGATATTGGATAAGATGGATTGATTGATTGTCTGATGAAGGAGTTGATGAGTGGCTGGAATAATGGTGATGGATCAATGTATTGATGGATGATGATGATGGCTAGATGGAGACGATAGCATGAATGATTGATGGATGGATGATTGAATGGTTATGGATATTGGATGGATTATGTTAGTGGAGGATTAATGATGCATGATGAGACGGCTGGATGATAGATATATGATAGGATAGATAGATAATAGATAGTTCGATCTCCTAGGGTTGGAAGAATCCTTACTTTCAGCATCTGAAATTTTAATTCTAATGAATAGGTTCATTTCCCTGTTATTGCTCATTCTCGTCAGCTCTGTTCTTTGGCCATTCATTTCAAATTCCACACTCATGATCTGATGGAGCCTAGCTGTATGATAATGATGAAGCTAGATCAGATATGATGGATGGATGGATGTATGGATGGATTGATGGATGGATGGATTGATGAGTGGCTGGATAGATGGATGGATGGATCAATGGATGGATGATTGGATGGATGGATTGATGAATGGCTAGATGGATGGAGGATAATATTGATTGATGATTTCAGGATGGATGGATGACTGGATTGTGGATGGATGTGATTATTGATGCGGATGGATGTCTTGATGATTGGCGATAGATGATGGATGGATGGATGATAGATAGGTGGATGGATGATGGATGATGGATGATGGATGGATGGATGTATGGATGGATTGATGGATGGATGGATTGATGAGTGGCTGGATAGATGGATGGATGGATCAATGGATGGATGATTGGATGGATGGATAGGATGGATGGATGGATGGATAGAATGGATGGATGGATAGAATGAAGTATAGATGGATGATTGGATGGCTAGATGGTTAGATGGATGGATGAATGATAGGCACGGCTGGATGATAGATAGATAGATAGATAGATAGATAGTTTTCATCTCTAGATGGAAGACACTTACTTTCAATCATTCTGATGTTACTTCTCATTGAATAGGTTCATTTTTCCTGTGTAGTTCTCATTCTCGTTCACTTCTGGCTTTGGCGATTCAGTTAACTCCACTCATGAGCTGACTGGATGAAGAATCAGATGAATGATGATGATGATGCTGATATATGGATGAGGATTGATGATGGCTGGATGGATGATTTGATGATGGCTGGATAAATCGATGGTGATGATGCTAGATAATGGATTGGATGGATTGATGAGTGGCTGGATAGATGGATGGATGGATCAATGGATGGATGATTGGATGGATGGATGATGAATGGCTAGATGGATGGACGGATAGATGAATGGATTGATGGATGGATGATTGAATGGATGGATGGATAATTGGATGGATAGATGGTTAGATGGATGGATGAATGATGAATGATAGACGGCTGGATGATAGATAGATAGATAGTTCGATCTCTAGGGTGGAAGAACACTTACTTTCATCATCTGAATTTGAATTCTAATTGAATAGGTTCATTTCCCTGTTATTCTCATTCTCGTTCAGCTTCCTGTGCTTTGGCCGATTCAGTTCAAATTCTCACTCATGAGCTGAACTGGAGCAGAGCTGATTGTTGAGTTGTGAGTTGTTTTTCGCGCTTGCTGTGTATGTGAAGCTGGATGTGGCCTGTGACCTGAGCTTACTGTGAAGTATTACTTACGTTAAATG
Source organism: Sinocyclocheilus anophthalmus (assembly GCA_018155175.1). NCBI lineage: Eukaryota > Metazoa > Chordata > Actinopteri > Cypriniformes > Cyprinidae > Sinocyclocheilus > Sinocyclocheilus anophthalmus. The sequence goes on from JADLZN010005301.1 coordinate 9,116, forward strand.
TCTCTTAATTAAAGCCGGGCTTGAGTTTCAGTTCAGTTGTGTCACTGAGAGCTCGGGTGCGTCTCTCTGACCCGCGGGAACAGAACCAGGCAAACAGAGCTGGATAGAGTTGCATTTCTCAGTCCTGCAGCTGTTCTGAAACTCCTTCAGGTCGAGAGTTTCACAGCTCGCTGTTCTCTCGCGGGTCCTTTGATGTTCACAGCCCGTTTTACAGAAGCGTTGAATTGCTACACTAGAGTCAACCCCAATCCCCCGGAATCCAGACTGGAGCAAGTTTGCTGTAGCGCAGGAACTTCAGCACACTGATCTCTGAAACCGCTTCATATCTATATATATATATTAAAACCCAATTCCCACAAGTTGAGACCTGTAACAAATTCTGATAAAAAAGGAATGTAATAATTTACAAATCTCATAAACTTATTTTATTCACAATAGAATATAGATACATATCAAATGTTGAAAGTGTGACATTTTGAAATGTCATGCCAAATATTGGCTTTTTTTGGATTTCATGAGAGCTACACATTCCATAAAAGTTGGGACAGGTAGCAATAAGATGCCGGAAAAGTTAAATGTACATATAAGGAACAGCTGGAGTACCAATTTGCACTTTTATGTCAATTGGCAACATGATTGGGTATAAAAAAAGCCTCTCAGAGTGGCAGTGTCTCTCAGAAGTCAAGCTGGGCAGAGGATCACCAATTCCCCCAATGCTGCGTCAAAAAATAGTGGAGCAATATCAGAAAGGAGTTTCTCAGATAAAAAATTGCAAAGAGTTTGAAGTTATCATCATCTACAGTGCATAATATCATCCAAAGATTCAGAGAATCTGGAACAATCTCTGTGCGTAAGGGTCAAGGCCGGAAAACCATACTGGATGCCCGTGATCTTCGGGCCCTTAGACGGCACTGCATCACATACAGGAATGCTACTGTAATGGAATCACAACATGGGCTCAGGAATACTTCCAGAAAACATTGTTGGTGAACACAGTCCACCGTGCCATTCGCTGTTGCCGGTTAAAACTCTATAGGTCAAAATAGAAGCCATATCTAAACATGATCCAGTAGCGCAGGCGTTTTCTCTGGGCCAAGAATCATTTTAAAATGGACTGTGGCAAAGTGGAAAACTGTTCTGTGGTCAGACGAATCAAAATTTTAAGTTCTTTTTGGAAAACTGGGCGCCATGTCATCCGGACTAAAGAGGACAAGGACAACCCAAGTTGTTATCAGCGCTCAGTTCAGAAGCCTGCATCTCTGATGGTATGGGGTTGCATGAGTACATATGGCATGGGAAGCTTACACATCTGGAAAGGCACCATCAATTCTGAAAGGTATATCCAAGTTCTAGAACAACATATGCTCCCCATCCAGACGTCGTCTCTTTCAGGGAAGAACTTGCATTTTCCAACATGACAATGTCAGACCACATACTGCATCAATTACAAGATCATGGCTGTGTAGAAGAAGGATCCGGGTACTGAATGGCCAGCCTGCAGTCCAGATCTTTAACCCATAGAAAACATTTGGTGCATCATAAAGAGGAAGATGCGACAAAGAAGACCTAAGACAGTTGAGCAACTAGAAGCCTGTATTAGACAAGAATGGGACAACATTCCTATTCCTAAACTTGAGCAACTTGTCTCCTCAGTCCCCAGACGTTTGCAGACTGTTATAAAAAGAAGAGGGGATGCCACACAGTGGTAAACATGGCCTTGTCCCAACTTTTTTGAGATGTGTTGATGCCATAAAATTTAAAATCAACTTATTTTTCCCTTAAAATGATACATTTTCTGTTTAAACATTTGATTTGTCATCTATGTTGTATTCTGAATAAGATATTGAAATTTGAAACTTCCACATTATTTTGCATTCTGTTTTTATTCACAATTTTTACAGTGTCCCAACTTTTTTGGAATCGGGTTTGTACATGAAACATGCAGTATTTACTTGCAGTAAAGTTTTCACTGAACCGTCATTAAAGTGAACTGCGGTCTGTTTTTCTGTGTTTAAACAGACCCATCGAATCCTGTCAGCATTTCGACAAGGACTACTGGCTGCAGATCGATATGGCCTTCAATGTGTTTTTCCTCTTGTACTTTGGACTGCGTGTAAGTTTATTTGTCATGTGTTATTTGAGTATTTTTTATATACCATTTGTTAATACTTTGAATTAGCTTTTATTGGTATAATGTAATTTTACGTCAAGTTTTTTGTAGTTTGTTTCTTTTTGTAGTTAAATATTAGAAAAATATTTCTGTATATCTTTGGTTTGTTTTTATTCCAGTTTTAGTCATTTTAGTACTTAAGTTTAAACGCATGTATTTAAAATTTTAATTGAAGATTTTTTAAGTATAGGCTTTTCATCTACTATTTGTATTTTTAATATTTTATTCTTCATTGTATTTCAGTGTTATTTAGTACTATTTTATCTACTTCTATATATATTTCTTAATATTATGAGTTTTAGCTTTTAATTTGTATATATTTGTAATTTAAGCTTTGTACTTTTTTGTCTTTTAATTAAGTATTCTTATTGTTTCATAAAAAAATTAATATAGTTTTCGTTAAGCTAATATTGTATTTTATTATTTCATATCCTATAATTATATTATTCAGTTTTATTCAGTGGTTATTTTCGTATTAATTATATACTCTTATATTACTTCATATTAAATTAGCCTTATATATATAGATAGAATCATCTATTATATATAATCTAAATCTATTATATCTATCTATATATATGTTTAATATATATATAAGTTCAGTAATTCTAATGTGTTTTTGTCATTTTATTAGTTAATATATTTTTAAGTTTGGTTTTTCATCTAATATTATATATTTTTAAATGAATTCATGATTCAGTTGATTTGCAGTGTTCTTGTAGTATTATTATATTCTGGTCGTGTATTTCTTATGTTTGAATGAGCTTTTTATGTCTATTTTGGTTTGAGTTATAAGTTTTGTATTTTTTGTCATTTTAAATAGTACAGGTCGAAAATATTTCGTGTACATCTGATTTTTTATTTATTTAAGTATGTAAAAATATAATAATAACATAAGTAATATAAAATATTTTTCGTACTTCATTAACTTAGTTCTTTGTATTATTATTAGTTAAGTTTTATGTTTAACCTTAGTTTATCTCTCTTTTTTAACTTTTGTTTAATATTTTCTTATATTTTATTATTTATTAAATTTTATTTAACTTTATTTCAATTGCCAAAAACACTTTTATTTTTTTATTAACTATAAAACCGGTTTATTTGTATGCATTTGTTGACTGACATGTGTTTTGTCTTTCTTTTCTGCCTTCTGGCAGTTCATCGCAGCCAATGATAAGCTGTGGTTCTGGCTGGAGGTGAATTCAGGGTTATTTCTTCTCGGTCCGCCTGTGTGTGTGTCGCTGTAATCTGAACATGAGCTGCTGGTACGCACTCTCCCATTACTGACACTTTACCTTTAATACCTGATTATTTCATCAGATTATGACCAGAGGGTGTTAGAAATGTAAAACTCATCGGAAGATATTATTAGATAAAGGTCTGCAGCGCCACCTGCTGGACATTACATGCATTACCCTTAATCTGTCAGTAAACACAATCTGTAACACACCATCCGTTACACCAAATCAGTTTATTCAGCAGCTCGCTGGGATTTGTGATCTCTGGCGTGCTGGGAATTAGAGAGACGTTCTCTAGAAATCCTCCTATTGTTTAAAATAGCTGATTGTTTGTTCTCATGCATCATGTTTGAGGTCTTTTGAGGGCATGAGCAGCTCAGGTCACATCTAAACCTCTGAATAATCATAAAACTACAGCAGGAATCATTCAGCTGCTCGGAAACAGACGGGTTCATTCATTATTTTGCAATTACAGACTGTTTTCACTAATTTAAGTCAGAATTATTGTCTGTAGGTGATGAAGCAGGATGCAGATGCCGTTCTTGGAGCAAGTGTTAACCTGCAACGTGTGTTTAATTAATCGCAGAACAAGCACTTTCACTGGATTATTCGTGATTTTTCAAAGTAATGAAATATCATTTAATTGTTTGGAGTCGAAAGTCGAAACCCATTTTCTAAACGAGTTTGGGATTGACTTTGTACTTCAGGAGACTTCCAGGATTTCTTTGTTTCGACTGTCACCGTCTGCCTGAGAAAGTCTGAGCACTGCGTCAAATCTGTTTTTAAAGCTTAGCTGCTCGGAACCTTTTAGACTTTTATTCTGCAAGGACGCATTCAATTGATCAAAAGTGAGAGTAAAGACATTTATAATGTTACAAAAGATTTCAATTTCAAATCAATGCTGTTTTTTAAAAGTTCTATTCATCTGTGAATCCTGAAAAATAAAATGCATTACAGTATCCACAAAAATATTGTGCAGCACGACTGTTTTCAACATTGATAATAATCAGAAATGTTTCTCGAGCAGCAGATCAGCATATTATACTGATTTCTGAAGATCATGTGACGCTGAAGACTGGAGGAATGATGCTGGAAATACAGCTGCGCATCACAGAAATACATTACAGATTAACAGAGATTCACATAGAACCCTTATTATGGTAATAAGTATAATTTTTTTTTGCGCTTGGTATTTTCTGTTTTTTGATCAATAACGCTTGTTCTTAGAATAACGTAAAGATAAATCTTACAGACTCCAAACTTTTAAACTTTAGTTAGTTTAAAAAAAATGATACATCAAACTTCTTGTAAACTTTTACAAGCATGAGTGATTTGGAACAAGGCCTTCATAATGTAGTAAAAGCGGAAAAACACTACATAAAACTCTGCAAATCTACTTTGATTGGAGAAGAGGCCTATATGTGGCTGCTTAAATGCTTCATCTCCCTCATGAATTGAGTCGTGGTCAAAGCACAGCTTATGAGTTTAATCCTCCTATAGGGAACAGGAGGTCACGGGGTCACATCATCCTGCTTTAGTTATTATTCCGCTTTCATTGACTAAGCCTTTGTTGTACGTGTGGTTGATGCGGGTGTGTGTGTGTATGCGTGTGTGTGTGAGTGTGTGTGTGAGTTTGTGTGTGTATGGCGTTTGTGTGTGTGTGTGTGTGTGTGTTTGTGTTATGAATGTAGTTTTTGGTGCAAAACAACTGAGTGAGCGTGACAGCGGAATTTGTAGTTGTAGAGAATAGCCACACATGTGTATCAGTAAATCTGAAGTCACAGACAAAAGTTGCAAACTTGTAGATATTTTTTTCTCTCCCACAAAAACAACACAACAGTTACACGTTCTTGATTCCTTCACTGCAGGTGCACAAATCCTGTTCTACGAATCACAAATCAAGAAACTCTTACGCTCACAAGTTTTGCTACTATTGCGGCAGTGAATATGGTGCAAAACACATTCAAACACCTGCATCAAAAATGTGAAGTCACAGACAAATTTTGTACAACCGCAAATCAGTATTTTGAATTCTTGCAATGAGATTTGCACACTTGTAGAACGTTTTCTTACATATATATATTTTTTTCTTGTATGCTTTTTCTAGCACAAACACAAGTACACAACTACAACGGCGTGAATCTGCTGCTAAGAGTCTCAAACACTGTTTTTCGCTTGCAAATGACAAGTTGTTCATGCACTCTCGATCGGGTCTCCCTTATCCATCGCCTATCTGTGTGATAAATGGTGCAATAGTGATTTGTGCATCTGTAGAGGCAACGGCGGGCAATGTTCAGAGAGCAGAGAATTTCGGCCAATCAGAAGAGCTCATTTGGGTGCCTGAAACACGCCCCCTATTTTTAGCCACAACCCCGAAAAATCGCGAGTTGCGAGCATCTTGACAGCGACAAGTATGTGGCTATTTTTTCTTTCTGAAATCATTTGTTTAAAGCTTAAATATAGCTACGTTGGTAAACGGTGTTTCTTAGTTAGGTTAGCAAATCTTATTTCACGAAAAGTAAGATAACGGTAGCCTACCTGCACTGTTAAGCGTGTTATTCAATCGTCTCGTATTAAATTACCCTGTCTACTATACGATTTATTCCTTGTATGTCTGTTATGCTGTACCTAACGAAAACTAAAGGTAAACCTAAATAAAAAGGTACTTTACAGCAGCAATCTATCGTAGTAGAATATCTAAGTAGTAGATATTGGCCAACTCCACAACAAGGATTCTCACAGGAATGACAACTGAGATAACTAAAGTTAATTAGTAATCCTACCACACTGAGCGTAGTATTACGAGGCAAATTCCTACTATGATTGCCTGCTGTAAATTACCTGTTAGGTTTACCTTTAGTTTTCCTTTGAAGGTAAAGCATACGAATCCAAGGAATAAATCTTTATATTAGACATGGTATTTAATACGAGACTATTGAATACACACTTACCAGTGCAGGTAGGCTACCGTTAGCTTACCTTTCGTGAAATAAGATTTGCTAACCTAACTAAGAAACACTGTTTACCAACGTAGCTGTATTTAAGCTATAAACAAATGATTTCAGAAAGAAAAAATAGCCACATACTTGTCGCTGTCAAGATGCTGGCAGCTCGCGATTTTTCGGGGTTGTGGCTAAAACTAGGGGGCGTGTTTCAGGCGCCCAAATGAGCTCTTCTGATTGGCTGAAATTCTCTGCTCTCTGAACAGTGCGTGCCGTTGCCTCTACAGATGCACAAATGACTTTTGCACCATTTTTCACACAGATAGGCGGTGCATAAGGGTGAGAGCGTGAAACTTGTCATTTGCAAGCGAAAAACAGTGTTTGAGACTCGTAGCAGCAGATTCACGCCGTTGTAGTTGTGCACTTGTGTTTGTGCTAGAAAAAGCATCCAAGAAAAAAATATATATGTAAGAAAACATTCTACAAGCGTGCAAATCTCATTGCAAGAATTCACAAACTGATTTGCGGATGTACAAAATTCGTCTGTGACTTCACATTTTTGATGCAGGTGTGTGAATGTGTTTTGCACCATATTCACTGCAGCAATAGTAGCAAAACTTGTGAGCGTACGAGTTTCTTGATTTGTGATTCGTAGACTAGGATTTGTGCACCTGCAGTGAAGGATTCAAGAACGTGTAACTGTTGTGTTGTGTTTGTGGGAGAGAAAAAAATATCTACAAGTTTGCAACTTTTGTCTGTGACTTCAGATTTACTGATACACATGTGTGGCTATTCTCTACAACTACAAATTCCGCTGTCACGGTCACTCAGTTGTTTTGCACCAAAAATACCTTCATAGTGTGGAGTGTGTCCAGAACATATTCATCCTGGGTTGGGGTGTTTTCACGGCAGTTTTAAAAGGTTACACGTAATTCCGTCTGTTTTTAAACATCAAAGACATTAGTTTTGTGTTGCCGTCAGCTATAGAATGGTTGCTTAGCGACCGCGTCGCAACATTCTAAAAGCCATTCAAAAACTGTTACATTGTATCGGTGAGTTCTGCACGTGCAAACCCACTCAGATGATCTTCAGAAGATGCTGGAATCCCGTAATCCGTGTTTCTTGGAACATCAAACACTTGTAGTTTGAATAATTGATGATTATAGAGTCAGACTGTTTGACTGCGGCAGATGATGTGCATGTTGAACAGGCTTTCTGTCTGGCCTCCGCTTGCATCCCAGGACGATTCCTAAAGGAGCTTATGCTGTAATATCCTGATGAAAAGGGTTTGTTCTAAGCTTTCACTACATGACTACATCATCACAACTGGGATGCAGTTTTTTTCCGGTGGGCTTTGGTGCATTTCGACCACCTTTCTGCTCAGAATGGCTTTCCTCGGATTGAGACGGAGCTACTTGTTGCTGCAGATTTGAGAGTGTGAATTGGGAGCGTTTTTATCAGAATCGTTGTCATGATCCCGACTAAGATGTTGGTGTACCGGAGCCCCGACGGGGCCACGCGCACCGAGGCCCTCCCGAACACACGCAGACGCAAGAAATCCTGCGGTGAGCTCTTTCACAACGGCTACCGTGTGAAGATGCTCCACGCGCCGCTCTGTGAGAAAGACGAGCGTGACGACTTTCACCACACGCTGTCCTCGTGTTTCCATGCCGTCTCGTACTGGGGTAAGAACTGATGCTGGAATCAACACCCTCTGATCCAAGAACAAGGAGGCAGCGATAATCAGCTTCACAGATATTTCCTCTTGTATTTGGAGACAGTTGCTTTGTTTAATTTGCCATTGATTCTTGAGACATGGGACAAAATAAACACTAAAAATAGCTACATTTTCACTTTGAAAATAATCAGAGATGATCAATAGAATGTAAATATACCATTGCATTTGATTTTTTTAAATTATGATATTATTTTATCATAAGTCTAAAACCTCATATCCTCACAAACATACTGTAGCTCAGATTGTCAATATATATATATATATAATGGAACAGAAATATATTAAACAAATTTTTGTTTGTTTTTTTTGTGTGTTTCCTGTATCTGATATATGAGTGCCCATGAACATGTTTAATAACTTCATCAATTATTATTATTATTAACAAATAATTAAATATAATTAGTTGATGCATGATTCCCCCCCCCCCCCCCCCTTTTTGTGACCTGTTTTGGCCCCAATCTCAAGAATGTGTTTTGTTTTTATTTTTTAGCTCATGTTTGTTTAATCATAGCTTATGAGCTTATCTTTGGAAGAGTCTGAGCATCGTTTTAACCTTTTAATCATTCGTTAAGGTCAATTCCATATCGTATTTCCTAGAATGCATAAAAACTAACCACGAGCACTACAGGGCAGACCTTTTTTCTTAAGTTCTGTCAAAAACATCATGCATTAGTTGTGCCTCCAGGCGACAGTCAAGTGCGCATTGCATTGTGGGATACAATATTTCATGCAGTATTCTCTGTTGTTGTATATTACACATGTTGACAGATGCAACGCGTTTCATGTACACTGTGTCTAGTATGCATACTATAGTCTGTACTGCAGAAATAATATGCACTGTACTATTGAGAACACAGCCATAGCTCTAGTTTAGTGTCTGCTTTTTTGGATTGAAAGATGTTGAGCAATGAATGAGATGTGAAGTAGAATGAGTATGTGTGTGTGAATCTGTCATGCATTTGGTGTGTGTGTGTGTGTGTGTTTAATAATGAGCAAGGTCACCTCACTGAAGTCACATGTTTTTCTCTCTGAGCTTTTGTTTTTTGTTTTTTTTCGCTGTAATGCTTCTGAAACCAGAACTCAAATTTAGGCCTTTACGTCATGAATGTTGAGTGCAGATGTTGAGCCGACTGTCTGTCGCTCTGTCAGTCTAGCGAGAAATAAACTCCGTCCAGATGTGTTCAGTTCAGCGCTGCGGCTCTCAACTTTTAGAGCTTCCAAAGACAGATATTTGCATATTCCTTGCGATATTTTGAAGGTTTCTATTTTTTGTAGCTGCGGTTAGTTAGTATTGTTTGTTAGTCGTGTTCTTGCAGGCTGATGAAATCAGTGTCGCTGTTAAACATGGCCGAACACTTCAAAGGTACGAGCTGAACTCGGTTCTCTGTGGGTTTTAATGTGTTCTGCGTCTCGATGTTATTTCATGAGTCTTAAGTGTGTTTCTTACTTGCTTCTGCTCTTTCATGCAGGATTGAGGTTCTTAAGAGCCTTGAGGCTGATCCAGTTTTCAGAAATATTACAGTTTTTAAATATCTTAAAAACAAGGTAAGAATCCCTTCAAGTGCAGCATGTGAGTTCTGAGCTCATGTGGAAATAGCTGTTTATAATTCTTCACCTGCATGTTCTTTAGCGTTATCCTTGATCTTAAATGAAAATCATACTTTTTATAAATCTGATAACATTTTATAATCTAGGTACATTTGCTTTTTATAGATTGTGCTTTGTAGATTTCATTAGTCGTTCTTTTAAAGTGTGTGTTCACAGAGGATGATTTGCTGTCTTTTTTTTTTCCAAAACATGATTTTACAGAATAAAATGTATAAATTCTTCAATTGACAAATAGTTTAACTGCAATTTTATCTTTATTATATTATATTATATTACACACTCAGAAAAGTCTGTTTAAATAGGGTATGATGTACAGTATTAATATAGATACATTTACTGTATTTTTCACAGGTGTTTCACCTGTATTTTGAATTATGCATTGCATTTTGTTGTGTTTTAGGGTTAAAGGAAATATTCATAAATGTCTCGGCCAAAAATGACAATTTTTTCCTACAGATTTTTTTCTGTAGTTTATTGTATTTCTATTTTTATTTTATTTTATTCTATTCTTCTATTCTATTCTATTCTATTCCATTCTGCCTGTCGTGCTTGAATATCTTGACATTGTGCCAGAATCTGTTCCCCCGTCTCCCCGGCGGCTAGATATCAAGCTTTAGCGCAGATGTCCAGGAAAGCTTATTGTGCAACAAAATGAATAATCTCACTGTAATTAATTCAAATGATAGGTGAAATCTACTGATAGACTGTGCCAAAACAATCTGAACTGATTTTTGACTAAATTGCCCTAATTAACAAAGAATTTAATTTAGATACAGGCCCGAACGTTTAGTCATCTGATTCCTTTTTCTGTTTCTTTGGCACATGTTTTGTTTTTAGAAGGTTTTTAGCATGCTTTCCAAATATGCTCTGGTTGAATTCAAAATTAGTGCAAGTAAGTAGTTCAAAAATGTTTATTCTGTTAGTTCAATTGTGCGTTGATTTAGTATTTTAAATTTGTTTTTTAATAGCACTCCCATAAAGTTGGTGAAGTTGTGCTCAATCTTTTACCACCTGGCTGACGGCATCGGCTTCATACATTTGGTACTCAGGTCTCATCAGTAATGAACGGGGTGGTGACAAGCTAGCTGATGAATCATTCACAATAAGACCAAGATTGTGTATTGAGAAAGAGGAATAGTTCACCCCAAAAAAAAATTTGCTTTTTAAAATGAAAGTTTCTTCATCAGATTTGGAGAAATGCTGATAAAAACATCACAATAATCCACAAGTAATGCAACATCTGAAAGGACCAAATCGGGAAACAAATCACAGTACGAACGTTTTAACTAAACATTGAGTCACGTAATCCATACTACCTGCTCATCTGTTTGGACTCTCATTCTGACGCACCCATTCACTGCTGAGCAAGTGATGCAATCCTACACTTCTCCAAACCTGATGAAGAAACAAACTCATCCTAATGATGAGGGTGAGGGGGGCACATTTTCAGCAATTCTTTTTTATTTTAGGGTGAACTATTCCTATAATAGGATCAGTTTTGATTTCATGTTAACAATTGCTTAGGTAAAGCTTACGTAGAAATACTGAGCCTGTTGGTGTGTTTTCAGGTGGAAAACTCAGGGGATCCTTGGGAAAACTTCCAAAATTCCCAACCGCTTTCCTACTGGGAGTGTGTGTACTTACTCATGGTAACCATGTCCACAGTGGGTTATGGAGATGTTTGTGCTAAAACAACCCTCGGACGCCTTTTCATGGTCTTCTTCATTCTCGGAGGATTGGTAAAAAGCCTAAATAAATAGAAGCAATCCCATAATAATTCACCCACAGCCTGCATTTCTGCCTCCAATTATCAGGTCCTTAATCATTGTATCCTTGACAACCAGAGCTGGAAAACGAACCCTACATTTAGCTTCAATCCAAATATTCAATCCAAACGTTCCCAGCTTCTGCTTGTCATGATGGAAAGATCTTCATGTGTTTTTGCTTGTACTGCATTGCGTGTTTTTAGTTCTTAAGTAATTTTTCAAAAGTATGTCTATATTTCAAATGCTATATTTGTTGATTTCATGTGATAAGTGGAACCATCATTAGGGAGTACAAAGTAATTCTGTTTGTAGAAATCATGACTGACTGCGGTTTTAGACGACCCGACCCAATTTACCCCACCCCAACTCCAACAAACTCTATGAAGGGCTGAGATACACTCCGTCACGATGCCAACATTCATCATGCATACATATATGACTGTCTCAAATTAAAATAGTATTTTCATATTAATTATTAATATTATTATTATTCATTATAGAATAATACAAATATGTATATAAGTTAACGTGGATAAAATGGATATCAGGTTTGTCAATACTTAAACACATTAGTTTTAATATTAAGATTTTTTTAAGTTTATAAAGACAGATAGATTAGAAAGATAGATATTAATTGTAGTATGATTTGCCGTGCTTTTCTAAAAAAACCTTTAGGCCTTTAGTGCACAGATCTTTTGATTTGTCCCCATTTCCAGTCTAACTTAATTTTGTTATTAGTCTTTTTGAAAGACATTGGACTGCTTATCAAAGTTTAAGGATCAGCTATTGCATAATGTATTTTTTTCCATATAAATAAAGTAATAAAGTATATTAATATTAAAACATTATTTTAATTAAAGTATTATTTATTTAATTAATTTATATTAATTTTCCATTATTATTACATATTGTATCTCTATATAGATATATCATATATTAATTCCAAATATTTTAAATATTTAAAAAGATAAAAATTTACATTTTATTATAATAATTTTTTCATAAAGTCGTAGAGAAATAGATTTTTGACTATTAATTGACTATGTAAATTAATGCTTTTTAGAAAAACATTTTCTCACATAAAATAAATTAAGGACCCATTAATCCACAGATCCTTCCAATTTCCCCATTTATGAATTCATCGCATTCAGTGTCTACAATAAATAAATAAATTCCAATAAAAATCTGTGTTTCAAAGTGTTTTTGAAAGACAGTTCACTGCCTAATTATATAAATATACTAAAATAATTATCATATTGTATTTTGTAAATATATTCAAATTAACATTAATTTTAATAGTAACCATTTTTCATAAAGTTGGTAAATAAATAGCTTGTAATGTTTGAGATCTGCAGTCTTTAGGAAGGCAGTTTTATGAACTCCTGTAATAATGTAAATGATGTAAAAGGTACAGTGCAGCAGTGTTACAGGTGACAGTCGTGCTCATATCAGCCCGGCGTAAGAGTTTGTTTGGACTAAACATGGCTCTTGAGGTTTCCTCCTTTACATCACCGTTTTCCCTCTTAAAACAGCAGATCTGAGCCACATCTGTGGCTTTTCTTCTCTTCAACACTGATATCCCTCCAAACAGGGATATTTGTCAAACAGAATGCTTTTACTTTTATCCTAAAACCTTCCAGCCTCTAAATTCTGGGCAATGCATGCATACAAGCATTCTGACACTCAATCTGTCTGCATTTTAAAGCTCCAGTATTTAACACTTAAAGGGATAGTTTGTACTAAAATGATCATTCTGTCATCGTTTACTCAGCCTCATGTCATTTCTTTCTCCGGTGGAACTCGAAAAGGTCAGTTTTAGGAACATCTTGGCTGCTTTTCCGTATAATGAAAGTGAACGGGGACCAAAGTTACAGTCCATATGACTTGTTCTTCAGACAAGCGATCATATGACTTCAGAAATCAAGTCATCTTTATTTCTATAGCGCTTTATACAATACAGATAATAAATAAATAATAATAAAACAGGAACATATGAGAATCAGTGATACAGACTTCTTCAAATATGAGACGGATTCTGCATTAATGCACAGATCTTTCCAATTTGCTCCATTTAAAATGATTAATTTTGTTGGTGTGATACAAACAAAATATATAACAACTATAAGTGTTTTTGAAAGACCACTACTTATTTATCTTATTGCCCTAATGATTTATTTTCATTAAATCAGTAATAAAATATTCATGTTGAACCATGTTTTCATATTGAATATTTATACAATGTAATTAATTTAAATATATGAAAATAATTATCGTCATTCATATGATACAATAATATATACAATATTTATAATAAAAATTAACCTTCCATTTTAATATTAATATGATGTATTATGTATTGTATTTATGTCCTTACTGCACAGATGCCACAATGATAATGAATTTGAGTTGGTGTAAATCAATGTGTGTCTGTCTCTGTGTGTTTGTGTGTGTGTGGTGTGGTGTGTGTGGTGTGTGTGTGCGCGCAAGTGCGTGCGTGCGTGCGTGCGTGCGTCTGTCTGTCTGTGTGTGTGTGTGTGTGTGTGTGTGGTGTGAGAGAGTGTGTGTGTGTGTGTGTGTTTTTTTTGTGTGTGTGTGTGTGTGAGAGTGTAAGTGTGTGTGTGAAAGAGTATAAGTGTGTGTGTGTGTGTGAGAGTGTGGTTGGCGTGAGTGATGTTTTGTGTTTGTGTGTGTGTGTGTGTCGGTGTGTGTTTGTGTGTGTGTCTGTGTGCGTGACGTGTGTTTGAGTGTTTGTTTGTGTGATGTGAGTGGGTTGCCGTGATTGTGCGGGTGTGTGGAGTGTGGTTAGTGCAGTGTGAGTGTGTGGTGGAGTGTTGGTGTGGTTTTTTTTTGTGTGTGTGTGTGTGTTTGAGTGTGTTTGAGTGTGTGTGTGTGTGTGTGTTTTTTTTTTGTGTGTGTGTGTGTGTGAGTGTGTTTTTTTGTGTGTGTGTGTGTGTTTTTTTTGTGTGTGTTTGTGTGTGTGTGTGGGAGTGTGTGTGAGTGTGTGTGAGTGTGTGTGAGTGTGTGTGATTGTGTGTGCGTGTGTGTGCGTGTGCGAGTGTGCGTGAGTGTGTGTGAGTGTGTGAGTGTCTGTGTGTGAGTGTGTGTGAGTGTGTGTGAGTGTGTGTTGTTTGTGTGTGTTCTGTGTGTGTGTGTGTGTGTGTTTTATTGTGTGTGTGTGTGTGTGTGAGTGTGGTTTGAGTGGGTGTGCGTGTGTGTGTGTGTGGTGTGTGTGTTTTGTGTGTGTGTGTGTGGTGTGTGTGAGTGTGTGTGTGGGCTGTTGTGTGTGGTGTGTGTGTGTGTGTTTGTGTAAACATATCGTGTTTTTTAAAGAAACTTGTAATGCTTATCTGAATGTTTTAAGACCAACTTATTTCCATAATATTTTTTCATTAAACTAATTAATAAAATAAAATTATTAATATTAATAATAAAGCATTATTTGTTAATATTAATTTTTACATACATGTAAATTAATGTCAAAATAAATTTGTATCATTTAATGATATTTACGCCTAGTTCCGTTTAACAACTGGTGTAAAGTTATCATTTTGACCGAGTTCGATTCTCTACGTAAGATAATAGTGTCGTTATTCAGCTTGATTCAGTTCAGTTCAATAACACTGTCGATGTTGCAAAATTCATCCAATTCAGCTCAATTTTTGTCTTAACCATTAGTTGAGAACAGAAGACTTGAAAAACAGAGCACAAGTTGTATGGACTACTTTTATGATGCTTCTTTTTTTGTATTTTCAAAGCTCAGTCATCCATCATTTTCATTATATTGCAACGAGATGCTCATTGTTTATTTATAAATGCATCTTTTGTTTGCTGACGAAATAAAGTCATATGGGTTTGTAATGACACGAGGGTGAGCAAACGTCTTAACTCTGATTTCGGCTGAACTATCCCTTCAAGGCTCTTATTTCTGATATGAAACCTCTCTTCTACTGAAGGTAGAAGCATTGGCAGACTTCTATTGTCCTGTGTCTCCTGTCTCCTCCTCCAGGCCATGTTTGCCAGCTACGTTCCTGAAATCATAGAGTTAATAGGAAACCGCAAGAAATATGGTGGTTCCTATAGTGCAGTAAATGGGAGAAAGTAAGTACCGCGGGTTGGGCTGCGCTCGCTCAGTGCGCTCGGCCCGTCTGCATGCTCGTCTCTCTCTCTGTCCCATGCATGTAGGCAATGTTTGCTCGCTACGTGCCTGAAATCGCTGCTCTCATCCTTAATCGGAAGAAATATGGAGGGAGTTATAACTCGACCCAAGGAAGAAAGTAAGTCAAAGGATTGAAGACACCGAACCTCTAATGAATAGGTTCTTATTTTCTGCAGGGTCTGGCGTGGAGGAGCGCGGACTCTGACCTCACAGGAAGTCGCTGTAGTGCTTCCTGTGACGTCAGAGGTGCTTCTCCACAGGAAGTAGTATTATTATGAGGGTCTGGGGTCAAACGGCACAAATCATCTCATTGCTTGTCACGTCGTGTGAGTCGCTCATCGCTTGCTGATTAGTGCTACTTGTGACACTTGGGCTTCTGCGTGTAGCGGTGGTTGTACTGTTGTATGTTCATCGCAAAGCGGTATTTCGTTTGCTCTGTTTGGCTGTATGAACCTTTGCTTTGGAGATTCAAAACAAACAGAAAGAATTAATACTTTTTTTTTCATCAAGGATGCATTAAATTGATCAAAAGTGCCAGTAAAGGCATTTATAATGTTACAAAAGATTTCAATTTCAAATAAATGCTGTACTTTTGAACTTTCTATTCATCTGTGAATCCTGAAAAATAAAATGCATCACGATTTCCACAAAAATATCGTGCAGCACAACTGTTTTCAACATTGATAATAATCAGAAATGTTTCTCGAGCAGCAAATCAGCATATTAGAATGATTTCTGAAGATCATGTGACACTGAAGACTGGAGGAATGATGCTGAAAATACAGTTGCGCATCACAGAAATAAATTACAGTTTAACAGATATTCACATAGAAAACAGCTATTTTAAATTGAAATAATATTTCACAATTTCTACTGTATTTTTGATCAAATAAATGCAGCCTTGCTGAGCAGAAAAGACAAAAAACTGTACCCACTCCGATCTTTTGAATGATAGTAATATATACTGTTTTGACTTGCCTTTTTAGCCTTTTCAAACCTTCAAGTGTATGTAAATAAACTCGTTTTAAATAATACTAATAAGCCATTTTATGAGGTGTCACAAATATGCACATTTTTCACAGTATCAATCACAAAATTCAACTGTACGTCACTGCAATGTTTTGTGTCAACTTATTTTAATGCCTTTAATGCCTAACTAAAACAGTGTATAAATTATGTATATGAAATATGTACTTGCATTACTTAATAATTAATTATCAGCAGTCATTTTGATGGATTATTCTTTTCCGACTGTCCGTGAAGCTTCTTATTGTTGTTTGTTAAGGTGCTCAGATGCTTTGGCTTTAAAGACCCCATGAAATCAAGACTGGTGGGTTTAGTCTATTAGCTTTGTGTTCATCTACAGCATATAATCATTTCAGCAGATTTAAGCATTTAAAATGAGTTGTCTTTCTCTTATGAGATCACTTTAGATTATATTCCGATTTTAAACCCATTAAATGTTCACTAAAGTCTGAGTAGTGATTTTAAGGGGTCTTTAACTCATTACAGTGGCACTGCATTGCTGTTATTGCTTTAAACTCATTTGTTGTTGTTGTTTTTAAGTAAGCTTAGGACAAGGTTTGTTCTTGTTACAGTATACACCAATTCAATCCAGTTTCTCCTGAGAAAACCTACCCAGATTATTTTAAAACTAGCACATGCTCGGGGTTCATTTCAGTCTGGTTGTGCGTAATTGTAAGGCTAAATGTTGTGTTAAACGTGTGATCTGGGTGGTTTTCTCTCTTGTTGATCACCTCTGATGTTTTCTGATGAATACTCACCCGTTGCGTTTCTCAGGCATATAGTCGTCTGCGGTCACATCACGCTGGAGAGCGTCTCCAACTTCCTCAAAGACTTCCTACACAAGGACAGGGATGATGTCAATGTAGAAATAGTTTTTCTCCATAAGTAAGTATAATGGTGAAATTAAATGGCGTTTTCATCTGCACAAAAGATTCATTGTGAAGAGCACTTCTGCTGCTCTGTTTTATGAGTGAACGTCTTCGTCTCACAGTGCCGTTGTGTGTGTGTGTGTGTGCACGTGTGTGTGTGGTGTGTTTTCAGTATTTCCCCTAATCTTGAGCTGGAAGCCTTATTCAAGAGACACTTCACACAGGTGGAGTTTTACCAGGGATCCGTCCTCAACCCTCACGATCTCGCTCGAGTCAAGGTATGGCTTTGATCTACAGTCTGTAGGCTGCTCATAATCATAGAAAATCTGGAAATATCAGGGCAATACGTGTGTATTACCTGCACTGTAAAACAAATTTGTTTGGTGCCTTATTTTTTTTTTAAGTAATCAGATTGTCTGTACAAATGAATTCAATTTAAATTATTTTAAACTGACTTTAAAAAATCTAATTAAATCTTGTAAGTAAATCTTGAAAAATCTAAAAGTTGCTTTGACAAATTAGTGGAAAAAACGTTACCATGACTTATTGATCAAATCATTTTTACGGTGTAGAAATGTCACATAAATTTATATGACCATAAAAAATCATGGAAATTTATACTGTACATTTTTCTAGTTATGCTCTGTCTAAAATATTTAATCAGATATTGTTCTTGTGTAAAGCATGGTTATTATAGTAAACTAAAACCATTAAAATATTTTTGTTACATGAAATAAAATAAACATTAACTAAAATAAAATAAAATAAAAACAATATATTAGTTTATATTCCAGCTAGCTGCCAAGGCAACATCGTTTTTGTTTAGTTTAAATTGGAAGAACTAGAACAACTAAAACTAAATAAACTAAACCAAATTAATAAAAACTAATAGACATATTTAAAGAAAACAAACTATGACAAAAATAGAGCAAATACTAAAACTGAACTAAAATTACAATTAAAAACTAAATATTACAATAAAATCTAATTCAAAATATTAACAAAAAAATCTGATACTAAAATAAAACTACCAGTATTAAAAAAAAGATAAAAACACCAACATTTACTTTGACTAAAATGAAAGTAAAAAATAGAAAATCTAAAAATAAAATCTAATTAAAAAAAAATAACACTGGGGTAGAATACTAGCTAATTCATGAGTGAATCTTGTTTTTCATGAGTCATTTGAGTTGATTCTCTGATTGGTCTGAATGATTTGCTAGCAATCGCTCTGATTTGTCTGAATGGTGTTAAACATCTTTATGCAGTAATAACAAGCATCTGAGCTCATGGAAAAGGAAATTCACTGGACAGAAATATGGGAGCGCTGCAAACAGCAATTATTTTAGCCCATTTACTTACATCCTGTAAAGTTCATTCACTTTTTAAAATTAGATCTGTTTTTTTTTTTTTATCTCATTTTTCTAGATTGAGTCGGCCGATGCCTGTCTGATCTTAGCCAATAAATACTGTGCAGATCCTGATGCTGAAGATGCATCCAATATCATGAGGTGGGACAGTGTGCCAACTTCATTTAAACCGCCCAAATAAACAAAATAATTATTGCAACTCAAAAATCAACAACTTTTGATGGATTTCAGAAGATTTAATGTGTGATGTGTGTTTTTCTTAGGGTGATATCCATTAAAAACTACCATCCAAAGATTCGAATCATTACACAGATGCTGCAGTACCACAATAAGGTGAGAGTTTCCATATTGCCATATATTACAGTCTTAAGTGCACTTGTAATGTTATTCAAACTGCCAGAATGTAGTTTTTCATGACCGTTGTCCCTTTTCATGTTCTTTAGATGCTTTCAAGCTGTTTCTACTGTAACTGTACTGTTTTCAGTAAATGTTCTGGATGAATTAAGGAGGGAGCTTTGAGTTGTGGATTTTCAAGTATGTCACAATCTTATCTCAAAAGAATTATAAGGCCTTGAATGCATGTGCTTTCTGTCCTCGTCTTCTCCAGGCTCATCTTCTCAACATCCCGAGCTGGAACTGGAAGGAAGGCGATGACGCCATCTGCCTCGCCGAGCTGAAGCTGGGCTTCATCGCCCAGAGCTGCCTGGCACAGGGTCTGTCCACCATGCTGGCTAACCTCTTCTCCATGAGGTCCTACATCAAGGTCAGTCCACACATGAACAGCTGGATCATTACCTTTTGAATCCTGAGCATGAAACTCACAACTTTCTTTCGTTTAGATTGAAGAAGACACGTGGCAGAAGTATTATTTAGAGGGAGTAGCCAATGAAATGTACACGGAGTATCTGTCCAGTGCTTTCGTGGGTTTGTCCTTCCCCACCATTTGTGAGTAAGTATGATGGGTGCGGTTATTTCCACTCTTTTCCAAATGTTAGTATAAGAGTAAATTCATTAAAACTATGAAATAGCACAAATTGAAGTATGGGAATGATGTAGTGAAATGCAAACAATATTTGAGCGACGCTGCACTTTGAGAAAAAGTTTGAAATTCACATGACTACAAAACTGCATATAAGCAGAAGTTTCAAGTTTGAGAACATGAGAGACAAATTCAAATGTGTCCAAACTTTTGACAGGTTTTGTGTCTTTCTTGATTGTTCGGATACGTTTCTGGATAATTTGGCTGTAAAGTTGCTGATGTAAATAGATATAAATGAGATAAAGAATAAGGAAACAAATGTCCAAAAAATGTGAATATTGCTAATCTAGTGTAGTTTAGTTTTAATTGATCTTTTGTTTCTCTGCAGACTCTGCTACGTGAAACTGAAACTCCTGCTGATCGCGATTGAATATAAATCAGACCAGAGAGAGTGCATGTCAGTCTGATCTTCCATTAAAAACATTTATAGTTCCTAAAGATCCAGATCCTGACAGCAAAAACATAACCTTGACATCAATTACTATCTATATATATAATATTTTAATATTTTGAATTAGATTTCGTTTTATATTTTGTTTTTCCCACTTTAATTGGTTAATTTTATTCAGTTGGTTTTTATATTTTTTAATTAATGTCTATATAAGTTTTTTTTTTTTTTATTTTAGTTATTTAGTTTAGTTATTTTGTACTTAAAGTTAAATAAACAAAATGAAATGTTGATCTAACTAAAATATATTAACATCCTATATAAATTTATATAAATTTTTCGTTAATATTTTCACATATAGTTACCAATAATAACAGTGTTTAAGTTTTTGTTAACATTTGTCTACAGTACCAAAATTTTTTATGTTTTTTTTTTTTTTTTGACTTTGATGTTAATTAACGATATACCCTGCTAAATATTTACTGGTTGTTTAGTGTGCCCTTTATCCTGCATTTACTGGTTTGTCTCACTTTGCTGCTGTTTGTGTGTTTGTTTCACACAGGGGTGGAAAATGGTATGAAATTATAAGGTTTCATTTGGTGTGGTCACATCATGCCAAATTCTCTTGAAAATGTACTTGCCATATTTGCCTGAAACATTCCTGAATGTTTTAGGGTCTTTTGTCCATGAACGTTTTTTGCGCTCGGTTAAATGTTGAGACTGTACTGTAAAAGGCTTTTAGTCAAGACAGTACTGTATATGTGTAGATTTTCAAGGGATGCATTTATTTAGTTTCTGTTCTTCTGGTCGAGCTGTGTGTGTAATGTGACACTGAAAACAGCGGTGACGGTATCTGCTACTGCCTTTCTGAACATGTTTAATGCTTTTACTGTGAACAAATGTTTTATTTTCTGTAGTGACACACTTATGAAATGAAACATGCTGGATGTTTTATGGATAGTTCACACAAAAATGAAATGACTATCGTCATTTACTCACCCTAATGTCGTTCCAAACCTGTATGACTTTAATCCGTGAAACACATATAAAGGAGATGTTTGGCACAATGTTATTTTCCATACAATGACAGTGGAAGAAGACAGACACTA
Source organism: Sinocyclocheilus anophthalmus (assembly GCA_018155175.1). NCBI lineage: Eukaryota > Metazoa > Chordata > Actinopteri > Cypriniformes > Cyprinidae > Sinocyclocheilus > Sinocyclocheilus anophthalmus. The sequence continues at coordinate 30,535 of JADLZN010005301.1, forward strand.
TCAAGCTCCACAAATGACAAAACACCACTGAACCATCCTAAAGTATGACTTGTTTTCAAACAATCAAATTTCATTTGTTTTATGTTGAATTAAAAACATAATTTGATTTCCTTGATTGCAAACGGCATGAGGCTGATCGTGATGCAGCTTGAAAAACTTAATAATAAATGAGATAAGAGATTTGCAGTGGAAGGGAAAATGATTAGTAAAATTGTTCCTTTCACAAAGCTGTGGTATTACTAAGGCATTTTGCTAAACATCTCCTTTTCTGTTCCATGGAAGAAAATAAGTCATATGTTTCTAGAATGATATGAGAGTGGAAATGGTGAAAGAAATGTCAGTTTTGGTGTCAACTCTTCCATGCTTGCATGTCTGTTAACCAAGTAAACTAATACTTTGTGTTTGCATGCAAATGTCATCCTGAAATGTTTAAAATAGATTATTTTAGTTCAGACATAACAATAACCTTCATCATAAAAAACAGATACAAACAGTAGTTTTACTAAATTTAATTTAATTAAAAAAAAAACATTTTAGTAAATGCATGCCGTCATTAAAGGGGTCATATGATGCTTTTTTAAAGATCATTATTTTGTGTATTTGGTGTAACAGAATATGTTTGACATGCTTTAATATGCAAAAAACAATTTTTTTTTTCAAATACTGTACATTATTGTAGTCCTCTATGCCCCGCCTCGCTCAAACGCTTCGTTTTCTACAAAGTCTCTTCCTTTGACAAGCGCAGTCTGCTCTGACTGGCCGGTGCATTGTGATTGGCCGAACACTGTAAGCACGCGTCGGAAATGTAACGCCCTTACCATAATCGCGAGCTTCATCTTTCAAAATAAATGTAAAGACAGCCTGAAAGGGGAACAGAGTCGCGTGACAGAAACAGTGATGAAGCTGGTATGTGTGCAGTACACAAGCCACGGTTAAGTAACATCTGACCCACTTGATGTGACCTCTCTCTCCTCTCTCCTCACACACACAGCACACCATTACCTGCGCGCGCACCACACACACACACACAATGCGCAAAACTCCGCATGTGAACAGTCCAATAGCGATACTTAAACTAATACAAAACAGTATCTGATTCATAAGCGCCATATTGTCATAGCAAATTCCAGAATGACCTCCTCTCCTATGGTTCACGAAACGTCGTCCGAAAATTCAATTGCTGTTCTGTTGTAGTAGTCTTCAATATTCCTAAATGCCTTACTTTCTGAAGCCAAAAAATTTATTTTGCTTTCGGCCTAGACACCACAGCGTCTTCCCTGACATGCTGCTCTCACACAACTGCGGTTAATGACACCACGCCTTCTTTCTTTGCGTGCACAATTGGGCGGCATTATGCTAATATTTCCACATAGTGATGTAGAAATGTGGGGGCGTGTTAGAACGAGCCGTTTAGGGGGGCGTGGCAGAGTCTTAACTTGATATAGAATATCTCTTTGGGTTTGAGACGTTAGTCTTTGCAACTTTACAGGTCTTCTTTATGCACAATGAGCTTGTAACACTCCAAAGAGAAAGAAAAACTTGAAATCGCGTCATATGACCCTTTTAACATTAAAATGAAATGCGATGCTTCTTTTTGTGTTCTGGGTGATTTTGGCATTACTGTACAAACTCTTTATGTATTTAATGCCTCTTTTGGGTTGTTTTTTTTCTTCTTTAGATTTTCGTCAGGTGTTTTCATCTGTATTTGAATGTTTGATGGTTTACATAGATTTATGGTTAATTTTTAAGCGTGTGTCCACATCGTGGCACGAGCTGTCCCATCTCCATAAGTGCAGAAATTATGATTTGGAGGGCAGTGTTTCAGAACTCATTCTGTGGATTGTGAGTGTTGTTTGTGTTTCACAGCACGCTGATTAACCCGGGCAATCATGTGAAGATGCAGGAGGGAACACTGGGCTTCTTCATCGCCAGTGATGCCAAAGAGGTGAAGAGGTGAGGAGATCAATGAGTTTGTGTTGTGCTATTCTCTACATATCCAGCAATAGATTTACATCATATCAGTCATATGTTGTGTGGATGATTTGAATAAGATCATATTTTTCCACTAGGGCACTTTTCTACTGTAAAGCTTGTCATGATGACATTACAGACCCAAAACGGATCAAAAAGTGTGGATGCAAACGGAGTAAGTTACCATGAGAACATTTATTAATAATTGCCTTACATTCACATTTTTACATAAATATATTAAATATAATTATATTTATAAATTTTAATTATGTGTATTGCATATCACATTTCAGATTACCTAATAATAATAAAAAAATTATTTTAACATTTATTAGTAATTAAATTATTTCACAGAGAATGTTGTGGGATCAGGAATCATTAAACTGGATTTGTTGTGAGGGTTTTACATTGCACTTTACCACAATTTTCCCCACAGCTAGCAAATAATGATTTAGATATAGAACAAGAACTCTCAAGAATTCACGTGTGGAGGAGTTTGTGAATGACATCTCTACCGAGGCTGTTTTATCAATATCACTGCACCGCCTGGCCACATTATCGACCTTTTTGGCTTTTACCTCCACCTGATACTTTTAAAATACATCAAAAACATTTTGTTAGTAATTGACACATTTCACATTCTCCCTTTTTCTTGCTGCCCTGGATCTGTGATAATTTCCCTCACCCTCTGATAGTGTTGTATTGTGAGTAATGACAGTCTTCATCTGTAAATGCAGATTTGTACTGTAGCCTGCTGCATGTGTGAATGTAAAACTACATCTTCCATCAACCCACTGTCCTCCACCACATCATCAGCAGGAGACAGCTTGACTTTTCACTGTTCTAACAGGCTCCTAACAGCACTTGGGCTTTTCTGAGGATTATTCTGTTTTGAGTTTAGATATCACCCCATATGTTTTTTATTTTTAAATTTGTAAGAATAGAAGTTTGTGTAATTTATGAGGTAAAATGTTATGTTTTGCATAATTTATGGGGTAAAAATACTCTTGTATTTTATATACCATGGCAGGACACGTTGATATATTTTCTCATTCACCTCCATGCATTTCCATGCTTTACTTGCATCTCTAAAATACAGTATTCCCAAGAATATATAAAAAAATTAAAACAGCATTGGAGCCATTTGAACTGGTATGTTGTTGTTGAAAAATACAACAGATTTTACTATATAACAGAAACGTATATAACTTGATTACAAACATGTTTTTCTGAAGGTGTTCCTCAGGGCTCTATACTTGGCCCGTTGTAGTTTCCAGATGTCCAGCTTCTGTTAGTGAAATAATGCTCCCATCCATTAACATGCTTCTCCTCCTCCTCTCCCCTCATCCACCCCATGACCCCAGCCAAGAAGTCCGCCTACAAGAGAATGCGTCTGGCATGTTGTGTAGCTTGCGGTGGGGCAGAACATGGCTGCTCGTGCATGTCAGACAGTGTGGCTAGTAACACGAAGGTTCTGCACCGTGGCTTCCCCTTCTCTCCCGTGTCTCTGTATGATAACACGACCACTTTACGCTCGTGTAAGTGAACGCCTCCCCTGTGGTACCCGTGCCGAGTGCCCGTATAGTCATCTGTACCCGCTACCTGTGTATGTGCCATCTGGGTGGTGCAGTGCCATGTAGTGGTGGCATCTGATGTGGTGAAGACTGCTGTAAGCCCATGAATGTATCTGTGTGGTAGACTTGGTCTCCTGCATGCTGTTTGTGTGAATTGTAATGATGCAGTTTAGTAGTTAAGTTTTGTGATTCATTGAATCTTCATTGTAATGTTTTATTTTACATTCGGCTATGTACAGTGGTCTTTATCTGACATGTCCTTTAAACATAGTTTGTGTTTTATGCTAATAATCTAGATGTTGGATATAGTGATTGGTATTACTTACACTTATAGGAAAATGGCTATACTGTATAGGAGAATTATACATAGGAGAATTACATGTTGTAAATACACACAGTATTTTTCATTTGTATTGGAGGTTGAGAGCATTGATATGTAAAAGCTTATACCAGCCTAAGGTAATTATCTGGTGTCCCAGCCTGGCCAAGCTGGTTAGATTGGTCTGGTTTGATGGTTTTAGAGGCACTTTGGGTCAGCTGGTCAGGCTAGGAGACTAGTTAAGTTAAGTTTTTGTGCTCACTGGGTGGTTGAAGATCAAAATGATTAATAGACATTTATTTCCATTTTCTTTCTCACTGGTTCATCATTTCATTGCTCCATGTGTCTCACTTTAACCTCATTTTGTCTTTGCATTTTCTCAGCTAAAAGTAACTATAACGGATACATCAAATCAAGTAAGTCTTCTTCTTCCCCATTTTTACTTATTTGTTTCTTAACCGTCTGCTCTTTCTTCGTCACTTCCTTCATTCTTCTCTTCATGTTCTGCTCATCCAAACCTCAGCGATTACAAACATTTAATGTGATTTGGTCTGATGTATGTGTGCAAATTAAGGTGCAGAAGGATTATATACAGAAGCCCCCCAAAAAGTATTTGGACAACTAAGACATACAAATATGTAATTGCATCAGATAATATATCAAAGCAAGTGCCATTCAAAATATTGAGAAATAACTTTTTTGCTCATTGCTCATTAATAATAAGTGGCTGTATGCAGTCAGCTCACACAGGATGTAAGTGTCCAAATACTTTTTGCAGTCTGTGTATATCACTATATCTGAATATCATGAATCACTGCAGACGCTTGCTCTCATTCAACACTAGGTGGTGCAGCTGCATTGCAGTTCTGATAATGTGGAGCCTGAACTTTAGAAACGATTTCACTGCTTTGGCTTTCATTTGTTTTTGTTGTTTTCAAAGCATTTGTGAAGTTGTGTTTTTTCATGTTAAATTATGCAGGATATGTCAGCTAATGGTGCTGTCAGTAATTTTAGTTTAGGAGTTTAGTTTATTATGCATAAAATATTGCACTACAACCTGACAGAAATCACTGAAATAAGGATCCTGAGAAAATGCAGCTGTCTTGGTGACTGTGGAGGATCAATAATAAATCAATATATAATTAAATAATTTTAATTATTAAGTCATTTTTTTTCATATATATTTGTTAATAAAATGAATCAATATAAAAACAAATGCACTGGATAATCTGGATTTATTTGTTCCCTTAAATATTAAATAAATCTAATATAAAACTAATTAAATTAAATAGCAAAAATATATATTTTATATCAAAATATAATATTTAAGAAAAATATATAAAATATTTTTAAAATTTATAATAAAATTTAAAACAATTTAACAACACTTTAAACTGTATTACAACACCTTAATATTAAAGTTGTTGGTCAAGACGGAAATGTTATTAAAAATATTTTCCATAAAAAACACTTTTAAACATAATTTCCAAAATAATAGTAATAAAATAATAAATGATTCATATGCTAAGGACAGTAAAAATGTCCAATGAAATGCATGTTATTTTTTTTACAGATTTGGCTGATTCTGTCCACCGCCTGATTATGAATGTTTCTTGTCTGACAGTAAACGATGAGCTCAATCCAACATTCCTGCCCCAGAATCCCAAACCCACCCTAATGCGAGTTCAGTGCGCAGTGAGAGCGCCTTCTGCTGTCCCGGCCATCCGTGTGTCAGTGCCTTTAGTAAATAACCGTAAAGGCAGTCTGCTGTCACCGGCTGCCTCATACCTGCACAGACTCAGTCTGGCCGGCTCTAGAGAGCTGTATCAGAGCAGCCGCGCTGGCTCAGGAGCCGCCGATGCCACCCGCCTGCATCGGGCCTGTAGTCTGCCCGTTAAATACAGATATCATTCCAGCCACGGCTCCACCTCCACCATCAGCCCGCACACGCTCTGTAAGACTCGGCCTGCCATTGTGGGAAACGCATGAGGACTAGTGAAGTTCAGAAATACTAAAACCATCCTGAACCGCGATGTGAAAAAAACAAAATTTCAAGGTGGAAAAAAAATGTCTTAGATCCTTCCTAAGAGTGCTAAGATTTTTTTTCTCTCTTCAAAAAACTTTTATTCTGAAGAGAGAGAAAGTTTTTTGAGAGAGAAGAAATTTTTTTTTGAAGAGAATTTTTTTTAATGAAAAAAGTTTTGAAGGTAAAAAAAAAGGTATTTTTAAAGAGAATTTGTTTAAAGGGAAAAGGTTTTTTAATGATAGAAAAAAAGTATCAAGATACCAAATATTCATAAACAAGGAATAGGAAGGATCTAAGACACTATTTTCTTCCACATTGAATATATATATATATATTTTTCCTGTTGCAGTTCAGGCCTTTCATAATATTGCATTAATTAATGAAAAATACTAAATCAGTTTTTATATTTGGTTTAGCGCACACACACACACACAAACTGATCAGTTTTTTTATAGTGTGAAGCTGCAAGCTGAAAAATTGACACAAAAAACAAATTGATAATATATAGTATCACCCCCCAAATGAAACTAAATGTGATAACAAATTATGATTGTACCTTAATAAAATTCATTAATTTGACAAATGCATAATACAATTATATATATTGTTGCAAAACAACTCATTTTGTAGTTTTCAGTTAATAGTAAAGCTAAACTAAAATAAAGCTGTATACATTTTTAAGAAAAATACAACTACCCATTTTTAATGAAGTAATGCAAAATACAGTTTCTTGGCAGATAAGCAATATGGTAAAACTTTACTTGAAGCCTTTATATATAATGCATTAATAAAAAAAAGAATTACAACTATTTTAAATTATGCCTTGAAATGCAATTTAAAATGCATTGTGTAATCCAATGAATAATTGTAACCACGGTTATAATACATTATAATACTTATCTATACATTTTTACACATTTAGAAAGTATAATGCAGTAAAACACATGGCAATCAAGGAATCTGCAGATATTAAAATGCATTTTAATTTTAGTTACAATTATTTATGAAAAGATGCAATGCATCGCAATACCTTTATAATGCATTATACACAAAGGCTTCCAAGTAAAGTTGACCAGAAATGGCATTGATCAGAATGAGAACAGTTAGTCAAACTTCACCCAGAATTCCCACTCTTTCTCTCTCCTTGTGCTTCATCCCTTCTGTATGCGTCTCACAGCTGTGTGATTGTATGCTTTGAAGTGTTTTAATGGTTTGTGACTGTTGTTTGGTAACATATGTAGTTTGGTTGCGTCTCAAACTGTGGCTGGTGTTTCAGTAGTGGAGGAGGAGCAGCAGTCGGCTCTGTCGCCCAAGAAAAAACAGCGTAACGGAGGGATGAGAACGTCGCCCACATGCTCACCCAAAATCATCAGGTAAGAGCACAACCGTCTGTTTCTGTTTCTGTTTGTGCAGAACTCACTTCTATGAATGCTAGTGAAATAATGCCATATTGCTCATAGTAGTGAGTTTTGCATGAGAAAACCCTTCACGTTTAGCGTCTCTATCCTCTCTCATGCTCACTAAACGTGTGACACGGCCCTCGGCTCCAGCCAATCAGAGGCCGCGGTCGGTCGTTCTCTCAGTGCCGTCCGCTTTTAACTCCCGCTACCTGCCTCTTATCCTGTCCGCCAGAATTACTGATCCATTTATTGATTTTGACTGATGAAAGAGCTGCTAGTGAATTAATAAAAGCCATTAATACTCAATGAAGGAATGAGAATAATATCTTCTGAATACTTTGATCAGGACAGCAGGCAGGAATACAGGAATTAAATTATAAATCCAACGACAGAATTGATAACAAGTGGGATTTAGAGGGAAAAATTACTCATATATTTATTTTATATATAATATAAATTTAGATCTAATGTTTTATATCTTATACACTTGTATATTATTTATTTATATATTTTTTGGTATTTTTAATTATTTTATAACAACACACACACCACACATTAGATATATACATATCTAGATATATATATATATAATATATAATTAGATTATTGACTCATACATTATACTATTAAATCATAAATTATATGTAATTTTTTATTTTGATTATATTATATATATATTATTACATACACACACACAATATATAGATTAATCCATAAAATTCTAGTACAAATTAAACTTACAATAATATATATATTATATTAAAATAGAATGATGATAATAACCTAACTAATTTATTTTTATATTTTATATATCTATGTGTGTGTTATTAATCTAACTGATGATCATTTATTCTATCTACAACATTATTTATATATATATATGTATATATATAAAACAACAAAATTTGGCTTACCAAATATATACTATATATATATAAATGATATGTATAGAATACATAACTAAGCATTTCTTATTTGTTATGTGTGTATTTCTAAATGTGACTCATATTTATTTTATATATTATTACCTAAATTATAAATTATATTAGATATACAGTGGTTACGGAAAGTATTCAGACCCCTTTAAAATTTTCACTCTTAACAATATTGCAGCCATTTGCTAAAGTCATTTAAGTTATTTTTTTTTTCCTCGTTAATGTACACACAGCACCCCATATTGGCATAAAAACACAGAATTTGTTGACATTTTTGCAGATTTATAAAAATAAAAACTGAAATATCACATGGTCCTAGTATTCAGACCCTTTGCTCAGTATTTAGAATAAGCACCCTTTTGATTTAATACAGCCATTAGTCTTTTTGGGAAAGATGCAACAATTTTTCACACCTGGATGTGGGGATCCTCTGCCATTCCTCCTTGCAGATCTCTCCAGTTCTGTCAGGTTGGATGAAACGTTGGTGGACAGCCATTTTTAGATCTCTCCAGAGATGCTCAACTGGGTTTAAGTCAAGGCTCTGGCTGGGCCATTCAAGAACAGACACAGAGTTGTTGTCAAGCCACTCCTTCGTTATTTTAGCTGCGTGCTTAGGGTCATTGTCTTGTTGGAAGTAACCTTCGCCCGCTGAGGTCCTGAGCATCTGGAGAAGGTTTTCGTCCAGGATTTCTGTACTTGGCCGCATTCATCTTTCCTTTGATTGCAACCAGTCGTCCTGTCCCTTCAGCTGAAAAACACCCCCACAGCATGATCTGCCACCACCATGCTTCACTGTTGGACTGTATTGGACAGGTGATGAGCAAGTGCCTGGTTTTCTCCACACATACCGCTTAGAATTAAGGCAAAAAAGTTCTATCTTGGTCTCATCAAACCAGAGAGTCCTTCAGGTGTTTTTTAGCAAAGTTCATGCGGGCTTTCATGTGTCTTGCACGAGGAGAGGCTTCCGGCGGCCACTCTGCCCTAAAGCCCCGACTGGTGGAGGGCTGCAGTGATGTTGACTTTCTACAACTTTTTCCCATCTCCTGACTGCATCTCTGGAGCTCAGCCGCAGTGATCTTTGGGTTCTTCTTAACCTCTCTCACCAAGGCTCTTCTCCCCCGATATCTCAGTTTGGCCAGACGGCCAGCTCTTAGGAATGGTTCTGGTCGTCCCAAACGTCTTCCATTAAGGATTATGGAGGCCACTGTGCTCTTAGGAACCTTAAGTGTAGCAGAATTTTTTTTGTAACCTTGGCTATATCTGTGCCTTGCCACAATTCTGTCTGTGAGCTCTTCGGGCAGTTCCTTTGACCTTATGATTCTCATTTTCTCTGACATGCACTGTGAGCTGTAATAGACAGGTGTCTTATATAGACAGGTGTGTGGCTTCCTAATCAAGTCCAATCAGTATAATCAAACACAGCTGGACTCAAATGAAGTGTAGAACCATCTCAAGGATGATCAGAAGAAATGGACAGCACCTGAGTTAATTATATGAGTGTCACAGAAAAGGGTCTGAATACTTAGGACCATTTTATATTTCAGTTTTTCTTTTTTAATAACTTTGCAAAAATGTCAACCATTCTGTGGTTTGCTGTCAATATGGGGTGCTGTGTGTACATTAATGAGGAAAAAAATAACTTAAATGATTTAAGCAAATGGCTGAAATATAACAAAGAGAGAAAAATATAAGGGGGTCTGAATACTCTCCGTACCCACTATATATCTGGCCCTCATTTGTAAGTAGATAGATATATAGATAGAGATAGATATGTATATTACAAGTGTGATTTAAAGGGAAATAATGACTCAAATATTTATTATATAATCATCACTTTAGCTATTACTCATTATGATTTTCATATTTGAACAATCTCCTAATACATTAAGTTTTAACTTCCATAACGTAAAGTAACCTCCTGCATATGAATAATATTATCTCATTATATATGAAATGGATCACAGAATGATTCACTGATTCATTTTTTGTCCCAGCTGTTCTGGCATGTCAGTCAGGTCTTGTTTTTGTGTAGCAAAACTGATGAAAACTGCTGCGATTACAAAACGGAAATATAATCTTTATATTATAACAGTTTAAATTGTTTGTTTGTAACTTTTTGGTGTAGCGAGACTGCACTGAAGTACTTTAAGTAATGATTTCAGTGAAGTCTGTCTACAAAAACACCTTCTGTACTAAAACATTCACGTGAAAGTCTGCTGTAGTTTCTGTATTTGAGCATCTGTGCGCCGTTTGTTTGTGTTGTCTCTGTATCACAGCAGCAGCAGGATGAGTGTGTGTGAGGTGTTTAGGGTTGTTTTGTGAGGCGTTTGATTGTCTGCGTGGTTCTGCTGTAGCCTGAGGCTCTATCGCTCGTAGAAGCAGCAGTAACACTGCGGCGTAGCGTATCAGCTGTGGTTAGCGCCGCCGGCCTGCAGGCTCCAGTCAATTAGTAATGAAGAGCAGACTGAATCAGGCTCTTTAGAAAGCATGTTAGAGGGAACAGAGATCTCTTGGGGATTTCATAGCCTTTCTGTGTATTACATACATTCATAAGAAACACTGTGATGTAACCTAAATATTCTCTCATCTTGTGTATTCTTTTGCTGCAATATATACACACACACACACACACGTATAGATATTGTATCCATAAAATTCTATACAAAATTAGACTTACAAAATTATATACTCAATCTGAGGTCAATATCCTAGTTACATTATCACTATACGTTATTACTTTTATTAGCCTTATTGTCAGATGTATATAGCTGCAATAACAAAATAATTTTAATATGAAGCCAATAAGATCAATGTTCTATTATTATATCTAGATCAAAAGATGTAATATATATATATACACAGTATCAGTCAAAAGTTTGGGATCAGTAAGACTTGTAATGTTTTTTAAAGAAGTCTCTTCTGCTCGTCAAAGCTGCATTTATTTGATCAAAAATACTGAAAAAAAAACAGTGATCTTGCGAAATGTTATTACAATATAAAATAATGTTTCTATTTTAATATCTTGTAAAATATAATTTATTTCTGTGATCAAAACTGTATTTTCAGCATCATAACTCCAGTCTTAAGTGTCACATGATCATTCAGAAATCAGTCTAATATACTGATTTATTATCAGAATTATCAATAGTTGTGCTGCCAAATATTTTTTTGGGAAACTGCAATACTTTTTCAGATTCTTTGATGAATAAAAAGTTAGAAAGAACAACAAATATAATTTTTTTCTAACAATATAAATCTTTGCTATCACTTCTTAACAATTTAACACGTCCTCGCTGAATAAACGTTTTAATTTCTTTCAAAAGAAGAAAGGGAATAAAAATTTACCGACCCCAAACTTTTGAACGGTAGTGTATATTGTTACAAAATATTTATATTTCAAATAAATGTTGTTCTTTCTAACGTTTTATTCATTAAAGAATCCTGAAAAAAAGCATCACAGTTTCCAAAAAAAAAATATTAAGCAGCAACAGTTTCAGCACTGATAATAAATCAGCATATTAAAAAAGATTTTTGAAGGATCATGTGACACTGAATACTGGAGTAATGATGCTGAAAATACAGCTGCGCATCACAGAAATACATTACAATTTAATATATATTAAAATAGAAAACAATTATTTTAAATTATTTCACAATATTACATTTTTTACTGGATTTTTAATCAGTTAAATGCAGCCTTGATGAGCAGAAGAAAATCCTGTAAAAAAAACGAAAAATCGTTTGAATCCAACCTTTGACGTAGGTGTGTGTATATATATATATATACAGTGGGAAAAAAGTATTTAGTCAGCCACAATTGTGCAAGTTCTCCCACTTAAAAAGATATGAGAGGCCTGTAATTTTCATCATAGGTATACCTCAACTATGAGAGACAAAAATGAGAAAAAAAAATCCAGAAAAATCACATTGTAGGATTTAAAGAATTTATTTGCAAATTATAGTGGAAAATAAGTATTGGTCAATAACAAAATGTCATCTCAATACTTTGTTATATACCCTTTGTGGGCAATGACAGAGGTCAACGTTTTCTGTAAGTCTTCACAAGGTTTCACACACTGTTGCTGGTATTTTAGCCCATTCCTCCATGCAGATCTCCTCTAGAGCACTAATGTTTTGGGGCTGTCGCTGGGCAACATGGATTTTCAACTCACTCCAAAGATTTTCTATGGGGTTGAGAACTGGAGACTGGCTAGGCCACTCCAGCACCTTGAAATGCTTCTTACGAAGCCACCTTCGTTGCCCGGGCGGTGTGTTTGATCATTGTCATGCTGAAAGACCCAGCCACGTTTCATCGTCAATGCCCTTGCTGATGGAAGGAGGTTTTCACTCAAAATCTCACGATACATGGCCACATTCATTCTTTCATTTACACGGATCAGTCGTCCTGGTCCCTTTGCAGAAAACAGCCCCAAAGCATGATGTTTCCACCCATGCTTCACAGTAGGTATGGTGTTCTTTGGATGCAACTCAGCATTCTTTCTCCTCCCAACACGACAAGTTGAGTTTTTACCAAAAAAGTTATATTTTGGTTTCATCTGAACATACGACATTCTCCCAATCCTCTTCTGGATCAGCCAAATGCTCTCTAGCAAACTTCAGAAGGGCCTGGACATGTACTGGCTTAAGCAAGGGGGACACGTCTGGCACTGCAGGCTTTGAGTCCCTGGCAGCGCAGTGTGTAACTGATGGTAGCCTTTGTTACTTTGGACCCAGCTCTCTGCAGGTCATTCACTAGGTCCCCCAGTGTGGTTCTGGAATTTTTGCTCACAGTTCTTGTGATCATTTTGACACCACGGGGTGAGATCTTGCTTGGAGCCCCAGATCGAGGGGGATTATCAGTGGTCTTGTATGTCTTCCATTTTCACAGTTGATTTCTTCACACCAAGCTTCTTACCTATTGCAGATTCAGTCTTCCAGGCCTGGTGCAGGTCTACAATTTTGTTTCTGGTGTTCTTTGACAGCTTTTTGGTCTTGGCCATGGTGGAGTTGGAGTGTGACTGTTTGAGGTTGTGGAAAGGTGTCTTTTATACTGATAACAAGTACAAACAGATGCCATTAATACAGGTAACAGTGGAGGACAGAGGAGCCTCTTAAAGAAGTTTTTACAGGTCTGTGAGAGCCAGAAATCGTGCTTGTTTGTAGGTGACCAAATAATTATTTTACAGAGGAATTTACCAATTAAATCTTTAAAAATCCTACAATGTGATTTACTGTGATTCTCATTTTGTCTCTCATAGTTGAGGTATACCTGATGAAAATTACAGGCCTCTCTCATCTTTTTAAGTGGTGGAACTTGCACAAGGGTGGCTGACTAAATATTTTTTGCCCACTGTACTATATATAGTATACTTATAAATAATATGTATATTTTAACTATATAAATATTTAATATTATATAATTATAAATGATCATATATATTGGCCTATCCTTGTTATAGGATCACTATTACATTTTATACAGTAGACTTTTTTTGTTTGTGCTTATTATTATCTTTAAATTGTTTTTTGTAATGAATTGTGTGTGTGTGTGTGTGTGGTGTGTGTGAGGGTGGTGTCTGTGGGAAGTGGGGTCACATGCTGACACAGACCCAATGAGGACACACGCACTTTTACTGAGTGTATGAGACGACCGGCCAGATATTGAGTTTGGGCTGGGCGAGGATGGTATGAATGTGTTCAGCGCTGACAGATCAAGCCCCTGAGAGGATCGGAGGTTAGAGCGCGTTTGCGAACACTAACCCGTATTCAGTCGTGAGAGATGAGTCTTCATGAATGTGCGGTCAGGGAAGGGCTGATCGAGTTCCAGTCGTTTAAAAACTCATGTCACACTCATCCGGAGCGCTCACACTGAACGTCACGAAAACTGCCCTGCTCACATGCACTTTGCAATCGAAACATGGGATTATATAAGAAGATTACTTTTTTAGAACTATTGCATGCTTTCTGCATTGGATATTATTTTAACATTTTGGTAAATGAAAAAGTAAAAATCTGAATGAGATTTAAATATATATCTATAATATTAATTCTATAAATTCATCATAATGAATTTAAAAAAAACTAATACATTTTTTTTGAAATCCTAAAAAGTAGTGCTATAAAAAATGCTGTATGCATATGGAGGATATAGAATATATTAATATATTTTTTTAGTCATTTTTTTTTTAGGGGTTGAAACATGGCTATGAGACATGTTCTTGACAGATTTTTTTAGATTAACCCATTAATGCCCAGGTGTGTTAGTGATGTAATGTGGTACGGTAGCGTGTATCTGGCGTTTGCTCTGACAGCAGGCGTCTGGCGAGGCGCGGTGCTGACCGTGTGGTTTTGCTGTCACGGCACGCATTAAATTTGATGGACAGAGAGCTGGAGGAAGTGAGGAGAGCGTCTGGAGCTCAGCTCAGCCTCTAATGGCCTAATGATGTAGAATAAAGTCATAACTGCAGCTGCGGCTGACGGATGGAAACGCTCTCTGACAGGATGCTGAAACCTTCACTCCTCTAATGGGCCAATCAAACGTCCCTGAGACCCTGAGCTCCTGCTCTCAATCACGTCCTGTAACAGCAGCCCTGCTTCCAAGCATCCAATTCATTCCCTGCAAATGTCTGTTTTATAAAGTCTGAAGTCTGTCATTGATCTCGTTGTTGTTGGAAGAGGAGCATGAATTTGGCCAGCTCAAGTTTTTCCTTGTTTTTGTGGTTTGTTTGTTTCAGGCACGACCCGTTGTTGGTCCCAGGTCACGATCAAATGGAAACAATGGACGAGAACATAAAGAAATATGATTCGACAGGAATGTTTCACTGGTGTCCATCAAAAGACATAGAGAAGGTCATGCTGGTAAGAGACATTCAGCAGGTTACACAACAGAACTGCAGAACTTTAGAACAGCAGATCTGAGGTCAGTGTTATAATATCATATTTTACATATAGTAAAATGACACGCCGGGCGACAGGCCAAAAAGCCAAAGCAGGAAAAACATCTCACCTGTATAATGATCTTACAGTAGTTATTATAATTTTGAAGTAGTTTACATTTTTATATTTTCTGTTTTTATTTTAATTTTGTAAAATATGTTTGTTTATTTTTTATTATTTGTGACCCTGGACCACAAAACCAGTCTTAAGTGTACATTTTTCAAAATTGAGATGTATGCATCATCTGAAAGCTGTCTAAATAAGCTTTCCATTGATGTATGCATGTTTGATAGGACAATATTTGGTCGAGATAAACTATTTGAAAATCTGGAATCTGAGGGTGCAAAAAAATAAATCTAAATATTGAGAAAATCATCTTTAAAGTTGTCCAAATGAAGCTCTTAGCAATGCACATTACTAATCAAAAAATAAGTTTTGATATAATTACGGTAGGACATTACAAAATATCTTCATGTAACATGATCTTTATTTAATATACTAATGATTTTTGGCATAGAAGAAAAATTTATAATTTTGACCCATACAGTGTATTGTTGGCTATTGCTACAAAGATCCCCCAGCGACTTAACACTGCTTTTGTGCTCCAGGCTCACATATTTTATGTAATTGTAGTTTTAGTCATTTTAGTAAGTAACTTAAAAAATGTTGCCTCTGCAACTATCTGAAAAAGTAATTTTGTTGTGTTTTTGTCAGTTTTATTACTTTTTTCCCCCAATTCCATTTTGTATTCTTATTTCAGTTTTAGTGTCGTGTTTTCAGTTTAGTACTTTTAGTACTAACAAACAAAAATAACAAATGTTGCCTTTGCAACTGACTGAAATAAAGTACAACTGAAAGTAGTTTTAGTAATTTTGTTGTGTTTTTGGCATTTTTATTACTTCAACTATGTAATTAGTTTTTATTATGTTTTATGGCAGTTTTGTGTAAATATTTTTAGTTAAGTTTATTCTTAACTTAAACTAAATAAAAATGAGAACTCTTAATTTGATTTCGGAAATATTTACTTAACGTATAACCAAAGTAATTCAGGAATTTGTGGTGTTTTTTTTTTTTTTTTCTTGTTTATATAGGTTTATTTTTTATTCTTTTTATCATTTTTAGTTTTAGCATGTTATTCTTCAGCTTAAAACAAAATGAAAATAGAAATATCCTTGTATACATGAAGGTAAGTATAGGTCATTTTCTAGTTTTAGTAATTTTTGTACTCAACGGTAAATTAAAATAATAATTTCATATATATATAAAAATAATAATAATTAGAAACAGATGTAAAATTCTATATTTCTATAAATAATAGATTTATTTCAGTTAACATTTCAATGAATGTAATTTTTTTTAATAGAGTAGATAATCACTTGAAAATGGGAGCTGGGGAAGTTGTAGTTAGCAATAGCAACAGTGTGCCAGACTAGTGTTTGTGACTAGTTTTATGGTCTGTAGAGGTCAGTCATTGATGTATTGGCCTGTATTTCTCCCTCAGACTCGCAGCGAGGCGGCCATGACGGTTTTAAGCGGTCACGTGGTGGTTTGTATATTTGGCGATGTGAAGTCGGCTCTGATCGGTCTGCGTAACCTGGTGATGCCTCTGAGAGCCAGTAACTTCCACTATCACGAGCTGAAGCCCATCGTGTTCGTGGGCTCTCTGGAGTATCTGAAGAGAGAGTGGGAGACGCTACACAACTTCCCCAAAGTCTCCATCTTACCCGTGAGTGGACGTCTGTCTCTCTGTTTAACCCGTGATGCTGTATCAGCGGCGCATTTCTGACGTGTGTCTCCTGTTTAGGGAACTCCACTGAGTCGGGCCGATCTGAGAGCCGTCAACATCAACTTGTGTGACATGTGCGTCATCCTTTCAGCCAATCAGAACAACATCGACGACGCCTCTCTGCAGGATAAGGAGTGTATTCTGGCATCTCTCAACATCAAGTCCATGCAGTTTGATGACAGTATTGGACTCCTGCAGGCCAACTCTCAAGGTAAAGACAGGACCGCAGGTGCAGATTCAGCACCGTCTCGTCCCCGGCTCAGATTTTTTATTTTTTCTGGTGAAAGAAATACACAAATGAAGAATAAAGCCAAAATATTAAATGTCATGGGTGTATATTAACTGAGTAATCCACTATTTTGTAGAGGGGGGTCAAAACCTGAGGGGTTTCAGCTGAGATTCGGAGCCAAATTACAGGGGGGTAAAAATTACTTCAGAAAGCTGGCAGCATCATTATATTATTTTTTACACAGCAATTGGTTGCTCTGTTAGTAAAATCTGTTGACTTTAGCAATCTTTGCTGCATTATATTCCAATGGTGATCATTCAAACATGGGGAAAAGGCACTTCTTTTGTTTTTTTGCAAGTTTGCAAGCCTGTAACTCAAGAAGTCTTAAAGATATCTTAATATCCATGTCGATTTGAGTTCTGAACAAACTTTTCTTTTGGTATCATTAAGTCTAGGCCAATATGGTTCATTTTCAGAGATGTAGGGATTTCAGTGTGGCTCCTTGAGTAATTTGTTTTAATTATATGGCACTCGACATGGATGTTCTGTGCAATTGTTTTGATAGATGGAAAGAAGATACATTTATAGTTTCAAAATTATTTGTACTTCAGACATTCCACTTTAAATTCAATAAGTATCAGTGATCAAGTGATTTGGTTTTTGACCACTGAAAATGTGTACAATTTACTCCTGGAGCCACATTTAGATTCTAATATCTATGGGACTGAACCATATAGAGCCTTAAAAAATGAAGATACAAAAAGAAAAGTTTGTTAATGCCCACAATCTAAAAGGGCATTAAGATTATGTTAGTACTTCTTGAGTTACAGGCCTACAAACCTAAGAAAAAAGCTTGAAAAGTGCTTTTTTCCATATTTTTTAATGGTCACCGTTGGCATATAATGCAACAAAGATGGCTAAAGTCAACAGATGTTACTAATAGAGCAACCAATCTCTGTGTAAAAATAATATAATGATGCTGCCAGCTTTCTGAAGCCATTTTTACCCCCCTGTAATTTGGCTACAAATCTCAGGTGAAAATGTCATTTTGACCCCCCTCTACAAAATAGTGCATTAGTCAGTTAATTTACACCCATGACATTTAATATTTTGGCTTTCATCGCTGTTTATGTTTGTCTTTCTAGAGAAAAAATATTAGCAAACTCAAATTAGAGCTGGGGGAAGTTCTGACATGGGTTGTGGTTGATTAACTGAATGTATTCATGTATTTTTGTGCTCTGCTCCAGGCTTCACTCCTCCTGGAATGGATCGCTCGTCTCCGGAGAACAGTCCCGTACATGGATTGGTGCGGCAGGTGTCCATAACCACCGGAGCAAACATTCCCATCATCACAGAGCTCGGTGAGACTCATATTACACTCACATTTAAGCACAAAGATACTTTTATTCAGCAAGGAATACTTAAATTGATCAAAAGTGACAGTAAGAACATTTATAATGTTACAAAAGAGTTCTATTTCAATAAATGCTGTTCTTTTGAACTTTCTATTCAGCCTGAAAAAAAAAATGTTTCACAGTTTCCACAAAAATATTGTGCAGCACAAATGTTTTCAACATTGATAAAAAATAAGAAATGATTCTTGAGCATCAAATCAGCATATTATACTGATTTCTGAAGATCATGTGACACTGAAGACTGGAGTAATGATGCTGAAAAAATACAGCTGCGCATCACAGAAATAAAATAAATTTTAAAGTATATTAAAATAGAAAAAAGTTATTTAAAATTGTAATAATATTTAACAATATTACTGTTTTTTTTAATCAAATAAATTCAGTCTTGGTGAGCATAAGAGACTTCTTTCAAAAAATTTTAAAAACATATAAAAGGTCCCATTAGTTAAAGCTGCAGTTCGTAACTTTTTTTGGTTAAAAATGATCCGAAATCAAATTTTGAGCAAGTACATAAGCCACTGTTCAAAACTATCGCCTTACTTTAGCCCGCCCCTCCCCCCCGCCCCACCCCCGATTCACAACGGTTAGCTTATAATAATGTTTTCTAATGTGAGTGGTACGGGTAGGTTTTCGCTGGAAATTCAAGCATGCCGCTGAGTCATTACGTCACGTCTGTAAACATAAAGAAGTTGCTCCGGCTACTAGGCTATCGCATGTGAGGATCGGCAGGCGGCGATTCGTTTATAGCTTTCTCCAGCAGCCGGACTAATTAACTTATCATTTGATGAGGATTGTAATCAGAAAGTGTGTAATCCATGTGTTTATGAAACACATGTGAATGAAATTTAAATTATATTCCAGTTTTAAATGTGATTCTGATTACAGATAGCCTATGTGGGATTACACAAGTTTTTGAATTTGAAAGAAAACCAGTTCGAAGGAGCATAATTTGCTTTTTGGGTTAAAATAATTTCTTAATATGAAATTCGAATGGTATGACAATTAGATTAGACTATGCGGAAATTGAAATCTACACGCTAATACAAACTATACTCAAAGTCACGCAATGCTGATTAATTGAGCATAAAGTGTAACAATAATAATAATTGAACGGTTTGATGTGATATGAGCTAACGGATCTTTAGATTTAATCACCATTGGTAGCGTGTTTTATTGTAATGCTTTTTTCCTCAGTTGTTCAGAACAAACGTGGCAGACTTGTTATTTACTTGTTCAGATGACAATATTCGGTGCAAATTCTTATTTGGGTCATATTCCAAGACGTAGGCTAGAATCTGTGATTGCGAAGTAAGGTTACAGTAAATATCCACAGCGGTGGGGTGACTGACTGCCACACATAATCTTCAGAACATTAGATTAATCCGTGCTGGAGCCATGCCGACTCACAACCAACGCAAGCTAGATAATTCCGCACACAGCTGCAGTACCAGGTTTTCAAACAGAGATGGCGCAAAAGAGGCAAAATTTACGGACTGCAGCTTTACAGTTAGGGAATTCAATCCTTTTACGTATTGATTTATCTGGTTAATGTCTGGTATTTCATATCATTGAGTACATATAGTTTTTTAATCAATAGTTTGAATTAGTTATTGTTATGATTTAATTTAATAATGTTTGTACACTTGTTATTTAATTGTCGTATCGTTTTGTATTAAACTCTTAAATATTTTATTTAACTAATTTGAATATTAATTCATCTAATATAGTTAAATATAAATCATAATAACTAAATTAAAATGAGAATGAAATTGTGCCTTGGCAACTAGATGAAAATAAGTTTGTTCGTTAATTATATGAAAATAAGTTTGTTCGTAAGTTTTATTTCATTTGATTTCAAGTTAAATCTTTTATTACTTGAAATAAAATTTTATGGTTTTAGTTTTAGTTAATTATAATAACTGACATTAGTTAATAAAAATACAACTGTCATGTAATAGTCATGTTAGCTCAGGCCAGTTAAATAATATTAACAAATATTTTTGATTTGAATAGTTATTATTAATAAATGTTGAAAAATTTTACACGACACAAGATAAATGCTTTACAATATTTTCATTGTTAGTTTAACTAATGCAGTTAACTAATGTTAACAAGTGGAACCTTATTGTAAAAAATCCTACTGACCTCAAAACATTTGAGAGTAAACGGCTGTTTTAGTAACAGTAGCTGAAAATCATCTTGAAGCTAGTTTCTGGATTTAGTTGCAAAGTGCAAAACAACTAATCGTTTGCAGCGGTGACTGGTGGTTTTGGTAACTAGTTGCTATGGTAACTGGTTGTTTTATGCTGCTAGCTAAAACAGACAAGTTGCTGCCCCTGGTTTCTCTGAGCCAGGACAAGAGCAGCGGGAACAACATCCCAATGATAACTGAGCTGGGTAAGAAGGGCTGACGGCGACTCGTTTCTCATCCTCTGGACTGTGTTCCTGTAGCTCTGTGGATGTTTCAGCTGTTCTTCTGTTCCTCTCTGGTGTTTTCCACTGTTGGCATGAACGATTCTGCAGCATGCTGGGAATCCCGTCTGCTTCTGTGTGGCGAGACACACGGCTAGTTCCTGTCAAACCGATCGAATCTGTCGTCTGTTCAGAAATGATCTGTCACTCCGTTGCGTGTTTCTGAGTGTCTCAGACAGGACACACAAAGGCTCAGGGTCCAAAAGGAACTTCCTGCCAAACAATCGACAACATTTCTGGCCATAAATGATTTTTTTCTGACCATGAAACTGCACTTTACATTGTTTTTATTTATTAATGTTTTTAAATAGTTTTTATTTTCTATTTTAATTTGAGTAATTTTGTTGTTTGTCATTTTTCTGTGCAGAAGATTTTTACTGAGCATGAAACTCATTGAATAGTTTGATTTTTAGATTTCAATGTAATTTTAGTAAAATCCGTGTTTGTTTTTGTCAATTTTATACTTAAAATATATATATATATATATAGGAGTTATTTAGGTAACAGAAAAATAAATAACAAATAAAAAAAGTTGACTTAAAATGTAAGAAACTTGAAATAATTAACAATAGATATATATATAATAATAGATCAAAAAATAAAAACATATTTTATGCTTTTGTCATGTTTTATCAGGCTGACCCATTAATACATATCATCACATCATGTTTCTGCTTAAAGGTCTGAAGAAAAACTTAATCTAGATAAACTTTAAAATTCTTATTAAAGTTCTTATTAAATTCACCAGCTGCTGCACTGGCATTTATTTGCCAAAGCCCCTCGTTTGGTGCTAAAGGTGTTCATTTTTGACCCTGTGTTGTCCTGTTATTTTCTGTGAACATTCTTTACTAAGACTTCTCATTTAGTGAAACACATTCCTAACAAACCGTGTGTGTGTGTGTGTGTGTGTCTGCAGTGAACGACTCAAACGTCCAGTTTCTGGACCAGGATGACGACGACGACCCCGACACCGAGCTGTACCTCACGCAGCCGTTCGCCTGTGGGACAGCGTTTGCCGTCAGCGTGCTGGATTCATTAATGAGTGCCGTAAGTCAGCGCAAACCATAGGCGGAAATCCCAGGGGGGTCGGGGGGGAACAGGGTCCTCCCTATCTGAGGGTTGTCCCCCCTAAAAATATTGTTAAAAACCACACTGTGCATTGTAAATAACAATGTTTTATACTTTAAATTTAATTGTCAAAGTAGTAAAACACCACAAACGGGGCAAAAATGCATTTTAAGTTTAGAAACATTTCGAGTCTCCCCCTCCCTTTGCTTGCTTTGCTCTAAATGCCTGCTTTCCTCTTTTACATCACCTACACACACACAAGTCCAGTGAGAGAGAACAAAGTCAATAGTTGTGGAACTCCAGTAAGTAACGTTACCTGCTTGACGGAAAGGGTTGCCAGGTTTTCATAACAAAACCCGCCCTATTGCTACTCAAAACTAGCCCAAACTATCCACGTTTCGAAGGGGTCCCCCGGTAAAAATCACGTTTCGGGGGCTAAAATGCACGTTATTGACATTAAATTTAGTTGGATTATTTGTGTCCCCTTCATGTTTATTGTCCCCCCCAACTGCCGTCCCACGTCTGTAACGCTCCTCTCCGTCTCTCTCTCTCAGACCTACTTCAATGACAATATTCTGACTCTGATCCGGACGCTGGTGACCGGCGGAGCCACGCCGGAGCTGGAGGGTCTGCTGGCGGAGGAGAATGCGCTGCGTGGAGGATACAGCACACCGCAAACGCTGGCCAACCGAGACCGCTGCCGCGTCGCACAGCTAGCGCTTTACGACGGACCCTTCGCCGATCTGGGGGTGAGACTGACATCTGCTGCTGCTTCATTTTATTCAAGTTTAACCCTCTGGTGCTGGTCAAAAATGACAATTTTTTTTATTTCAGTAAAACATACTATATTTTAGTTTGATAGTGTTTTATTTAATATTTTGTATTTTTAGGGGAATTTATGGTACTGAGATTATATTTATGGAATAGTTGATGATACGTTTTATTATATTATTAACCAATTTTTTGATCTTAGACCTGAAAAATGACATTTAGACTCTTAAAAAAAACGTAAAACTAACTAAACTCCAACTTAAACCTGAAAATCTTGAATGCTTTGGAGCACAGATTTAAGGATCTAAAGAAGACACTTGGGAGATTATAAAAGTGAAACAAAAAAAAAAAGTTGTAGAAGTTTTTATTGTGAAAATGTTAAATTTGATATGAAATATATATTTTCCAAAACATGTTTTACTCTAAAACTGTGAGAAAATCTAAGCCATAAATCTAAACAAGTTGAGTTCCGAATTTGAAGTTGATATCACAAAAAAAATGAGATTTTAGTATATTTTGTTGGGCGCAGTGCCAGTCTGTTGTGGTGTGTGTGTGTGTGTGTGTCTCTGTGTGTGTGTGTGTCTCGGTGTGTGTGTGTCTCGGTGTGTGTGTGTGTGTCTGTTGCTGTGTGTGTGTCTATGTGTGTGGGTGTGGTGGGTGTGATGAGATGGTGTCTGTGTGTGTGTGTGTGAGTGCGAGTGCGAGTGCGTGTGTGTGTGTGTGATGCATGTGTGTGTGTGTGTGTGGCGTGATGGAAGTGCGTGCGTGCGTGCGTCTGTGTTTGTGAGAGTGTTGGTATGTGTTGTGAGAGTGTGTGTGTGTTCTCATAGCAAGTGGCAAGAACTTTAACCCACCATTAACCATCTGGTTCTTTTCGGCCATTTTTTTACTGAAAAATGTTACACTTTTTTTTTTCATCATTGGAATGGTGGAAACATGTAAATTTGTTTTGCCATAAATGTGCTATGTGAACACACACACACACACAAAAAAAATCAACATTATTTGAAAAGGTTAAATGGTCTTGAAAAAAAAGTCACAATTGTACTGTTCGCAGTCAAAAATGACCACACTGGAAAGGAATTTCATCTAGTGGAAACTTTGGTACTGCGCCCCCACAAAATAAAATTTTTTGCAATATCAACCCCAAATTTGGAACACAACTTGTTTAGAAATATGGCTTGGCTTGTTCACAGAAACGATGTTTGGAAACAGTATGTTTAATATTAAAATGTAAAAAAACTAAATAAAAACAGGAATGCCGTGATGTTTGAGGTCTGAGATTAAAATACTAATACTGTTTGAATCTATTATATTAAATATCTTTAAATCTGTACCACCATATAATATTTAGGTTTGTTTGTGTTTCCAGGATGGGGGCGGTTATGGTGATTTATTCTGTAAAGCACTGAGGACGTACAACATGTTGTGTTTGGAATCTACCGTTAGAGACGCACATCGGGCGCACCCAGCCGTGTGCACAACGTCGGTGAGGAACCAGCGTTACTGGCTTTACTCGGTTAGTTTTAGCTCCTAGGGGACTAAGTTGGGGTCGGTGTGATTTTTTCATGTTTTGACTTTTGCTTACGCTCACAAAAACTGATGTATTTGATCAAAAATCTAGGTTAAATATATTTTTTGAAATATTATTACAATTTAAAACAGCTGTTTTCTATGTGAATATCTGTTAAACTGTAATGTATTTCTGTGATGCGCAGCTGTATTTTCAGCATCATTACTCCAGTCTTCAGTGTCACAGGATCTTCAGAAATCAGTATAAATGCTGATTTGCTGCTCAAAAAAACATCTCTTATTATTACCAATGTTGAAAACAGTCGTGCTGCCACAATATTTTGTGGAAACCGGACGCATTTTATTTTTCATGATTCCTTGATAAACAGAAAGTCAAAAGAACAGCATTTATTTGAAATATAATTTTTAAAATGATGTAAAACAAACATTTAATGCATTTTTTTTTAGAATAGAGAAAAACCTGTATAATTCAGTCAATTGCAAGTATATAAAATTAATGAACAATACATTCTCAAAATATACAAAATTAATCAAATATGAAGGTCATGATGGATAAAGTGTATCTAATAACCAAAGTTTTTAGTTATTACATTAAAAAATTAAGTCAATAAAAAATATTAAATATACAGTTATCAGTATTAAAAAATAATATTACATTTTCTGATCATATAAATTGCAGTGAAAATTTAAACAAACTTGAATATTTAAAAATGTAAATACTTGAATGCTGTATTAATTTCTTTATACATGTGCGTGTGTGTGTGTGTGATATAATATAGATATATAGCAACACTAATTGAGCTTTTCAGTAGGTGTTTGTAACTTTGTTGTTTCCATCTTCATGTTAAATGAACCTAGTGGCAAATATTTTCTCACAGTGGTGTGGATGTTTGTTTCTCTCGCGACAGATACGTGATCACGAACCCTCCCTACAACTTCGAGCTGGTGCCTACAGATCTGATCGTCTGCCTGATGCAATTCGACCACAACGCCGGCCAGACGAGCACCAACCTGTCCTCCCACTCCACATTGGTCCCAGCAAGAAGAGCCCATCCGCCCACTCCATCCCCTCATCCGCCCGGCCGGGCCGCAGCCGGAGCCGCGACCTGCGCGACAAACAGAAGTACGTTCCTCTGTAAGCGTCTGTGGCGTTGAGCTGTGCCTGTGTGCACGCGTGTGTGTGTGTGACGCCTGACGCCACGGACTCATCCTTACGCTTCGGTATCACAAACGCAAATCCCGGACTTTATTTTTTTACACGTATCGAATGTTTGCCTCGTACATCATCTTTAACATACCAGAAGTTACATCTGTATAAAGCACCGGCCAGCGTTTACACGACAAACCATGGTTTTGTTGAGGATCAGTACGTCTTACACGTGTAACACTGTGTTGGGTTAATGAATCAGTTTTACCATTTTGCACTTTAACTGCACTTTAATCCTACAGTTTGACAACAGCGACCTGACGAGCGCGCGTGTGCTTCATCATCGCATCACGCCTCTGTGCTTCTACATCCTGATATTCCTGATATAACACGGCTGCTGTCTCATGTTACCCACCTACAGTGGCTCCAAACGTCTGACGGCTTGCATTTTTAGTTAATAAAAAATTACATTAAATTATTACAAGTTAATACATTTACATTTAAATATTCAAATGTAAACATTAAATTAATAATGTTAACAAAAACATGCATTTTTTTGTTGTTGAAGTTTTAGATGTATGCATTTTTTTTATTGCAGTGGAAATAAATTTTTTGCAAGTGTTTAGATTCACAACTCAAATGATGTAAAAAAAAACATTTTGTGGATTTTAGGAATAGAGAAAAATCTACAATTCAATCAATTCCAGATACATAAAATAAATGAACACTACATAGTAAAAATATACAAAATACAAAACAAATGCAGAAACTATAAAGGACATGATGGAAAAAGTGTACATATTTTAATTGATGTTTTGCATTTTTAGTTCATAAAAAGTCAATACAAATATTATTAAATTAATAAATATTACATTTCCTGATCATATCAATTGCACTGAAAATTTAAATAAAATTGAATTTGTGATTTTTTTTAAATTGCACTGGACATATTGTGCAACAGTTAGTTCAGCACTCAAATGAGTCAAACGAACATTTCAGGGATGTAGGAAATAGAGAAAAATATGGATAATTCATTCATTACAAAACATAAAATAAATGCACTAGAAATATACAAAATACAAAACAAATGCACCAAATATAAAGGACATGATGGATAAAGTACTGTACATATTTTAATTGACCTTTTGCATTTTTAGTTAATCAAATATTACGAGTAAATCAAATATTAAATATTAAATTACGAAACAATATAACTTTTCTGGATAATATGCTGCTGTGAAAATTTAACAATCTGAATTATTTTGCAATTTGTGGTTTATTTTTAACAAATTTAGATAACCAACTTAAATATGTAAAAAAAAACATTTGGGGATTTTAGGAATAGAAAAAAATCTGACAATTTAAAAATTACAGATACATAAAAGAAATATACAAAAACAAAACAAATGCACCCAATATAAAGGATGGATAATAAGTACATATTTTAATTTAAATTTGCATTTTTAGTTAATCAAATATTAAAATATTACAAGTCAATTAAAATATGAATAATATATTAATAAATAATATTACATTCGAAATCTTATAAAGTTCAGGGAACAATTTAATAAACCTTGAATGTCCTGGTTTTTTTGTTAGGTGGAGTAAATTTTTTACTCTTTGTAATTTATTTTTTAACAATTTAGATTCACAACTCAAATGATGGATGGATTCTTGAAATGGATAAAAAATCTGTATAATTCAATCAATTGTGGATACATAAATAAATGAGCAATGAATACTCAAGATATACAAAATTGAAAACAAATGCACCAAATATAAAGAGCATGATGGATAAAGTGTATGTATTTTAATTGAACAAAATCAGTTTCCGGTCAATGCCACAAAACATTTGATTAGTGAGCTATTTTACAAAAATCTAAAATCATGACATTTTATTTAAATTTTTGCAAAAAAAAGTAAAAAGGTTCAATGTTTCCGCAGACATTTGGACCCACTGTACTTACACATCTTTATATATGTGCTCATAAAGAATGTTAGTATTTTTCAAATGTTTTAATTTTCCATTCACTGCCTTCTTGAGACGACAGATGACCGAATGAGAGTTTGATCACATCAAACCCAAACTGAAGTGAAGCGAATGCAAACATCAGAAACATCCCGCTGAAGCATTATTCCTCAGTGCTCATGCTGGTTTAATGGGATGTTTGCAGCTGTCGCTCAGACGTTTCTGTGCTTCAAAAGAGTCATTTGACAAATGTTTTATCTTCCATTCAAAATACTTTCCATATTTCTAAGGCTGTTAAACTCTTTTGGACTGAACTCGATGTCCTGTTTGGTTGGTACAACTCACTTAATATATGAAAATGTTGCGATGCTGCAAGAATAAAGCTGTTTGATGAGCATTTGTAAAGAAGCAAGCAGGACGTTTGATTGCTTTCTATGTTTAATTCACGTTCATTGCTATAGTAAGACGCTTACACCAAAGTTTTCATTCTCTAAATATCAAGTGTAAGAGATTTTTCTTATATGATTCTAATGAACTAGTGTATGCGATATCTTAAACATAATAAAAGTATTTTTTTTCTGTATTGATGTGAAGTCTTTGCTTTTAAAATACTTAGAGCATCTGCTTTACCTCATTTTCACTGATGATCTTTATTATTTAAATGTTTTTATTTTGATTGTATTATCATTATAATTATCATTTTATAAATTGATAAATTATTTTCCAAACTTAAATACAAATGCATTAACACATGCATAATATATATAATTTGATTGTATAATTTTCACAATTGAAAATTATTTTTATGTGATATTTATTCATATGTAATTATCAGTATAATTTATTATTATTTAATTTTTTTTTTATAATCCATTTTTTAAACCTAAAGTACATCACATATGTAAAAACTTGAAATGGTTTTTATTTGATATCTTTTAATTTTAGTTTGTATTAGTATTTTAATAATTTCATAAAAAATTATTTCAATTATTACATTTTTTTAATAAATGATACTTTTTTAAAACTAAAGTTCAATACATTTGCAAATAATTGCCTTATTAAAAGTATAATTTAGTGTGTTGTATTGTATTATTTAATAATTTAATGTAAGTAGAGTATTAATAATTAAGATTTTGTAAATAAATTGATAACTAATTTTTATAAATTAAGTACAAATGCATTTCATTTTATTCTTGTAAAGGTTGAGATTTATTATTATAATTGTAATGCCTTACATTTTTTTGTAAATTGCTAAATTGTAATCTTATGCACAGCTTAATAATATATATTGTTGTGTGTGTGTTTGTGTTGTGTGTGTGTGTGTGTGTGTGTGTGTGTGTGTGAAAACAAGCGGATTGAGTTTCCTCAGAAACTCAGGATGTTTGAACTTACTCCATTTACTCTCTCTTTAAAGTGCGCCCTGCAGGACGAATAGAGGGGTTTCAGGTATGGAACTAAATGCATGTCATTACTGCAACCATCTCTCATAATTCAGATGGTTATGAGCTGAAAAGTGCATTGAACCCGTCATGCCAGCATTAATTCTTTGCTTTCTGACTGAAAGCAAAGCAGCTTTTGGCCGTTCTGGCTGTTGTGCTGAAGGTCATGTCTGCAGTGCATGCGTCTCTGGGTTCAGGGCTCTGCTGTAGTTCAGTAGCTGTCGTGATCTCTTGATATCTATGATCTGTCATAACACCGAGAATGCTTTTACCATTGCAACCGTCTGTAGAGATTTAGCTCGCGTGTCTGTAGTACATACTATGTAGTATGCATGGTTTTGGTTTCCAAATATATGAGCATGATTAAAACTAAATCATTGAAACAAAGTCTTTACAAGCAAATGATCTTTCACCAAAAACCTTATATTGCATTAAATATGCAAAAAAAAAAAACACACACACAGCGATATATAAATGCACAAAAATATTGCTGAAAATTTTCTGGTGAAGTCGCTGGAGAAACTGCTCTTTTTTTTTTTTTTTGTAGCCAAATATTAAGTTTGTTGAATTGGAACAAAATCCATCTTGATGACTTCACTTATGACTTTTTTTTAAAACTCAATTTAACTTGTTTTACTGTATATCAATGGTAAATTAAAACATATATTGCATTTAAATAATACCAAACAAAAAAACAGACACACAGTGATATATAAATGCACAAAAAATCTACAAAAATATTGCTGAAAATGTTCTGGTGAATTCACTGGAGAAAGTGTTTCGGCTGTTATAAATTTATATACATTTATTTGGCTAGTATACATTTATTTATAGTATTGATCATATTTTGAATGAAAAAACTTTTACATTTAGAAAATAAAATTAGATTAGATTTTTATATTAGTTTCATTAAAGTTGTAATAATTTTTGTCAATTTATAGTGTGTTTGCTAATAGGTTTTTTTTAAATTTTTTATCAGTTTTGGTTATTAATTGGAGTTATTTAGTTAACTTCAAACAAACTAAATGAAAATGTATTCTTAGAATCGTATCCGTTACCATGATTATTGATCATACAACTTTTTACAGCGCTGAAATAAAAAAAAGTTAATGTAAAGTTTATTAAATGATACTGTTTATTTCACGTAACAAACATGTTTATGGTTTTTATTTTAGTTACCTATAATAACCCTGCTCTGAATACAACGCGTACTTATGAATTGAAACATTTCAAAACTCCTCAGTGCATGAGACAGAGCTTGCATATGTAAGGTTTGCTTTCACACACTTGTGTAGATCTTGCTTCAGGCGTACAGTAAATGATGTCAATCATTCTGCAGATAAAAACTGGTACACAGATGAACCCGAGAACTGCTTCCCCAGAAACACGCAAAGCAAACACACCAACACACACACAGCCAATCAGATCAATCAGTTCAAATCCACCAGCAACATCATCCAGCCAATCAGAGAAGTGGAAGAGGAGCCTTGAGACGACGTCATCCACACACAGACTGAATCCTGGCTGGAAATCAATCATAAACGACGTCAGAGATGGAGTTCAGTGGTTCTCAACTGGTTTTGCTGCTGGAGATCAAATGGTGACCCAACACTGTTTATCATAAAGATGAAATTCTGATGGTTTCATGATTCTAGCATCCAGTAATTTGCACAAAACTCATTGTGGTCAATCTGATTTTTGCTGCAAGTGAACCCGTTTTGAATGTCTTGGATGTACACGAAAACATTTCCACTTCAACTTAAAGACTTAAAATCAGTTGCCTTAATCTCATATAACCTCACAAATGAAATTTAATTGAAATTAGTTCAATTATTTTGATTGATGAGCCATTGCAGCATTAAAAAAAATGGATCACTTTTTCATCTGAAAGGGAAAGTTTATTCAAGTAAAAGGAATTTATTTTGTTTGGAAACTTTTCAGAGAAATATTGTTTTATTAGAAAAAGATATGTAGGTTTCATAAAAGTTTTGAGCATCAGGCTATAAAGCCAAAGGAATTTAAACTACATTTATTCCAGTGGGGTTAATACTGGAAATTCTCAGATTATGATCTATAAAGTTCTTAAATGATATATCGATAATTCTAATCCATATTGAAAAATATATATTTAGCTTGTTTTTTTGGTTCATGAGTAATTTTAAATTTCAAAGAATTTTTTTTATTGATCAAAAGGGTAAGTTAAGCATGAAACTGTTGTTGATAAGACCATATGGTTTTAGTGACAAATATTAGTTTTGACTTTTTATACAAGCACACGAATATATATAATATTTATTTTTATTTTTTTTTTTTGTTTGTTTTTTTGACTGTGTATTTTATTCATTTTTGAGAGCATCATAAAATCTGTCTATATTGGATTGTGTGCATTTCATTACCTGCATCAAGCATTGTTGTTCCTTACTGTCCATGACTTGAAAAACACATGCACAATATATTTATGGATCGTGACCAGTTGAGAACCACTGGTTTTGGAAATAAGTATCAGAATCGCTAAATAGAGCGTAATAAATATAGAAGAGATGAGCGTAGAATATACTGCACTGTAGATGACAGAAATCTCCTCTAACTGAGCTAAATATGTATGAAGAAGTTTTCCTAGACATTCGCAAGCACATCATTGGATTGACATCACTCTACACTCACGCAACAGCATACAGTTTTCATTATCGGTGAGAAATCAGCCAAAGAGCATCAGTGTTTGATCTGGTTAAACGCCGCAGGTTGCACAGAGCGGGCGCAGGTCCTCCCTCGGTCCGGCTCGGGATTGGCAATAGAATCTGAAACCAATCCACATGCTGGACAAATTAAATCTAGAAAAAAACTATGATTATAGCTGGATCAAATAGCAGCTTCGCCGTGTTCTCGTACCAATGATTATGCACTGTATCAATAAATATGCTGTTTCACATGAGATTTGTCTTGATAACCGTGCATTTGATTGGGTTTTACCTCAGTAATGCATTGTGAGGTTTAATCAGCTTCATGTTAGTAAGATGAGGATGGAGGTTCAAGTTCATGGCCTGTATAATCTTCAACGTCTTTTTGCGAACAATGAAACGCATTCCACAGCTTGTGCTGATAGATTTGATCTGCAGTGTTTCTTCAGCTCTTTGCTTTCAATCTGAGCTTTTTACTGTTAATAACCAAGCGCTGTAAATCATTTTATATGCATTTATTTGTTGCCTTGAGCTTCTGTTCACTTCTTCAGTCATTCCAGTGTTGCATATTAAACTCTGATCAGGTTAAACGTGTGCTTGATTTATATATGCGTCACATGAGCCTTAACAGAGCTGATCTGAGATCAGCAGAGCCGGACTCGAGGAAGGACCCGCAAAAGACCCGCTCCAGCGAAAAGTGGCCCTAAAATCAACAACAACAACAAAAATCATGCAACAAAGTTCAATATTTAAAGACTGGATGACTGAAAAGTGGCATGAATTTGTGCAAGGTGTTTGATTAGTATGTATAATTTTAGTGATTCACACAAGCAGACGTATTTAAATGAAAATGTCTTAAGCATTAAGTGCGAATCTTGCGGTTTAATATGCTGAATGAAGAGAGAAAGATGAACATCTTGTGTGCTGCTGGAGTATTTAACATGATATACATGGCAACGCAGATATAAATACAATATATTATAATGTACAAAAGGCTGTAATTAAAGTGTACATGGATTTTATTTTGTATTTTCACAGAATAAATATGGATGTATTAGTGTTGGTAACTGTGTAGTTATTTGACTATTTTATTCATCTACAGACAGTGTCTGTACAAACCTGGAGTGAGGAGCTACAGGTGAAATAAATGACCTGTAAATTGTGCACTGTAAAAATAAAGAAATAAATATTAAGTGATATATTAAAAAACTATTCAATTTCAGTAATAATTCAAATAAATACAAAAAATTATAACAAATATCAAGTGATCAATGGAAAACTAACTTACATGTAGTAATAAATCAAATCATACAAATAATTAAATAAAATAAAAAGAAGAAAATAATTAATAAATGAAAATAAAACAATGAGTGAAATTAAATAAAAATGACAAAAAAAAGATACATAGTCATAACGTTTTATGCTTAACAAGTAAAAAACAAAAATCTGTCAAACAATCTCAGATATTTTGATTTAATAGTCGGAAAGTTTTTCGAGCTACAGTGAAATGAAAAATAGAATAAATATATGGAGGGAAATGTTAAGGTTCATAATCTCAATGAAAAACAAGAGAAAAAAAAGTTAATAATAAGAATTATATATATATATATATATATATACTATATATATATAGATCTTAGGTATGTATGTATGTAGGTATGTATGTATGTACGTACGTACACACATACACATTTTAATTTAAGAAAATTAGTAATATCTTGTCATATAATAAATATCGGTTTTATTTATCATCTATCATTACTATCTATATATATTAGCAAAGAGAATTATCTGATTAAAGAGATATTAAGATATATATAAATTATAGTATATCAGATACTAGTTTTTCATATCTGGTATGATGCCAAACAACCGGCATATTAAAAAAACAAAAAAACAACTATTCAGTCAAGAAACTCAACGTACACACTCCATTAGCAGAGTTCATGTCAGAGCGTAGCACCAGACACGAGTCAATGTCACGACTGATCCCGTCCAATCAGCTGAGACACAAACAGCATCCTGCATCTCCCCAAACTCCTGCATCAGCACCACGGCAATCACTGTCTCCATGACGACAGGATGCTCTCCATCCATCAGCGGCAGTCCAGATGAGCAGATCCTTTAGCAAAAACAAACTGCTCATTACGGAGTGTCCGGCTTGATTAAGTGGCCTGCACCTCCTGTCAATACAGCCGTCATCAGTCTGAGATCTTAACAACTGCTTCATGGCCATTAGTCAAACAGACCCTGAAACCAGCGACCTCTGGGCTCCCACATCAGCCCATCTGACAAGAACGGGCAAACCTTTATTCTCCTGATAAGAGAACCATGGTTCATTTAGTGGATCTGACAGCAGCTCTGATAATGCAGGAAAACGCTAACGAAGCGCAGCAGAGAATACTGTGACCTGACGTCCATCTCAACTTCATACACCACTAATGAAGCCACATTAACACAGAACTCTGCTATTGCTCAGAGCTTTCTCTTTAATATCTAAGGAGACTTACATTAAATATTAAATAAGAAATTATCAACTTTATCTCAGCTGTTTCTTCTTAAAGGGACAGTTCCCCCCAAAATGGAATGCTGTCATTTACTCACCCTCATGTCCAAACTTTTATTACTAAAGTTATTCTTACGTTTGATTTATATAAATCAGTAAAGATTTGACAGCAAAATGACACATGAAGCACGAGCTGAAGCTGGACGTTTGTACAATTAGATTAAAAGAGCTTTAACTTGATAAATTCAAAACTATCAATCATGTTGATTGTTTAGAAACACTTGAGGAAATTTGAGCATCAAATATTATACAGTAGCTTTATATATATATATAAAAGTGTCTTCCATATCATAAGGTCAAAGTGTTGTGTATAGTTGTTGCCTGCAGCGATAGAAACCTCTGAGGCCTGAGTGATTCTGTTCTCAGAGACAAAGGCCGGCCGTCCATCCAATTTATGTGAGCTGAAAGAATCCACACAGCCTCACAAACATCACAAATGGATTTCAGAGTTTACAAGCTGGTAAAATGCCAGTGTGCTTTCAGAAAACTTACTCATAAAACTCAACACCAGTAAACAGAGATGTAGCATGAAGTCAATTAGACTTAAATAGGGGTATTTATAGCTGTTTTTTGTTTTTTGCGACCATTTATAAAAAGCAATTTCAAACTATTGTAAGAGCCCCACACACACACACACACACACACACACACACACACAGGAAGTGTTCTTAATCGCAACACTGCTTTGTCCTCGGAGGTTACGGGAAACAGCTTGATTCTGCTTTTCCATCAGCGCCACCTGCTGTCAGCGAGTGGCTTTACAGAGACGGACATCATTAGTAATGTTACTGTTTTAGTGATTATGCAAACAAAAGTCATTTTATTTGTTGTTTGTTGATTTTTAAATATAAAACTTGGTGAAGTGATTTATGTATCAGTACTTTTTGAACATTTCCAGCACATTTTAACAATACCGTGGATCATACAGTAACTTGGTCCACTATATCGTGATAAGAATTTCATCGTGACATCCCCTAACCACACAACACACACACACACACACACACACACACACACACTGCATGATGCAAATGTGAATATAAAAATAGAGATTTGATAGGTAAAATGATTGATGCAAAATGCAATGAAATGATCGAAAAATTCTATTTAAAAAAATTCTAATAGACAAAATTAATTTTATTTTAAATTTTCAAATAAAAAAAATTCTAAAAAGGTGTAAAAATGACCCTAATTTTATACATTTTCACAATTTTCTTATTAAAAACAAAAACACTAAGAAATGCAAAGTGACTACTTTTTCCAATTTTCAAACTATATAACCGAGTCACTGTTGATGAATAAAGAGGGAGGAAATATCAAAAACAATACAAAATGTATGTGAACAAATGTCTCTAATGATCTCAAATCATAAATACCATGATAACTGAATTATGACTGTGCATCATTCAGAACTGAGAATGACTTTAAATTAGGACTTAATTCCTGAATTTTAATCGAGTTGGCCCAGCACACAGGATGCAGAATTCTAATTCAAATCTGAAATTAAAATGGAATGGAATTCAAACAAATTCAGATGAGTTCTGTAAGTGCCAATTCTAATGATACATTATTTTTATACAGTGTGATTTACTCATAAACCATACAAAGAAAATGTAGGATACTTCCAGAAACATTACATTATATGAATAATCACTGTTTGAAATGCTACCTATAGAAATGTGTATTTAAGTGAACTTTCATTTAGCATTCGTTTCCCAGAATTCCCAAATGAAGTCTTTTCTCAGACAGAGTTCTGAAGTTTCTGATGTTGTTGTGTTGGACTGTTGTGTGAATTTCTCTTTACATCGTTCTTGTGCCGCGTGACCAATTGCATTCAAATTCAGAAGCTAAAACGCAACAATGACATACATACGGTATAGTGAAGATACGGTACATACTTTGAAAGTTGGTGATTTCAGACTCGGCTTTGCTTCAATTGTTCACATTTCAAAATGTCTGCCTTCAGTTCTTCTACTGCAGTAGACTCTCCTCCAGACAGGTAAAAGCGCTCGTGACACCACCTAGTGACAGGAGTGTGTCATGAACATTCAGAAATACACACAGTAACCTAGGCAGAATTAATAAATATATAAAATTAAATTGAGATAAAAATGGATTTGCTTTCTTAATAAATGTCATTTATTTTGCACAATTCACCAGTACAAATTATTCAAAAGAAAAATATAGATTGCTTTCATAATCTTTTATCAAAATCCAGTAACTTTCTCTGTCTAAAACCATTTTTTTCCTAATGTAACTAAGGCTCTGCAGGTGGGAAAAATTTGTATTTTTAAAATGTATTTTCAAAAATATAAAAAAATGGCACAAACATATATTGGTAGAAAATATATTTACGTAAATATATTTTGAAACATATTTTAGCAAATATATTTTTTGGCCATTTTATTTTTGTATATTTTGAAATATATTTAAAAAGTCAAAAATTTCGATTATAATTTTTATTATATATTATATCATTATGATATTTTTTGGATTACAGGCATATAATGCTATATACTATATAGATATAAAATTTGCCACATGGGACTGAAGTAAAGTCATCAATCTTGCTTCCGTGTCACAATGCTTCACCGTCTATAAATTTCTCATTCCCCAGATCCATCTCTCGATGACATGTTTGCATTATATTACATTCCATATTTTGGTGTTTGTGTTTTAAATTTCATGTTTGTTCCTCTCAGTTCCTATTAGGATGCGTTACACACGTCCAGATCAAATGAAGCAGGGTGAAAAATGAGAGACGTTGAGCTGCGGATGGAAAGTATTGTGATGCTGATGCTGATCTTTTGCAAGCGTGCTTCAGTTCCACAATGATCCGTGACATTCATTCCCGCATTATTGATGGCTGCTGACTCGTCTGGAGTCGGGCAGAAATCACCAGCTCAGCTCAGCTCAGCTCAGCAAACCGGCCAAATCACATCTGATCATCACAGCCATCAGTTACACACGCACTGATCAGTGATACGACACTGACAGATCCGCCACTGATGTTTAATGACGTGTCAGAGACGACTGGATGGATATCAGGAAGACATTCACATTTTCTGAACTGTTAATATGGATGATGTGAACTCTATTCTCATTGAATGAGAGACTGTAAAATGCAGGAATAGATTGGTACTTGATATA
Source organism: Sinocyclocheilus anophthalmus (assembly GCA_018155175.1). Taxonomy (NCBI): domain Eukaryota; kingdom Metazoa; phylum Chordata; class Actinopteri; order Cypriniformes; family Cyprinidae; genus Sinocyclocheilus; species Sinocyclocheilus anophthalmus. Next base: position 67,919 of record JADLZN010005301.1, read on the forward strand.
TTGTAGTGCTGAAATATGACCATATTCATACTATAGTATTTCTGCATATTGCATGTGTAAGTAACACTCACAAAATGTAAATCTGAATATAAAAATAGATATGCAAAATTATTCTAATTGATCCAAAATGCAAAGAAATGCAAATTGACAAAAAATGCAAAGTGACTAATTATTATTATTATTTTACAATTTTCTAATTAAAAAAGACTAAAACATGCAAAGTGACTAATATTTTTTTTATTTTCCAATTAAAAAACACTCTAAAAATGCAAAATGACTTTAATTTTCATTTTTAAGTTATAATTAAAATGACTGATTTTCTGAGTTTTTACAATTTTCTAATTAAAAAAATATTTTTTTTGTACTTTAGAATAAATATAATTAAAAATTTCAAAAATGACTCCACATTTGACAAATTTTCTAATAAAATAAAAAATAAAAAAATGCAGTGACATTTTTTATTATCGTATTAAAAAGACTCCTAAAAATGCAAAATACTTAATTTAACTTTTATTTTTGTTTACAATTTTCGTAATTAAATTAAAAAAAAATATTTTTAAGCAATATATTTCTATGGTAAAATTAAAATGACCATGATTATGTATATAAAAAAATATTAATTAAAAATATTCTAAAAATGACTCCCCATTAGATTACAATTTTCTAATATACAAACAAATGCCGTGACACTTTTTTATTACTAATTTAAAAAAGGACTCTAAAAATGAAAATTACTTTTAATTTTACGCATGTTTAAATTGTCAAAATTTTTTAATCAAAAATACTTTTTTTTTTTTTTTTTTTTTTTACAATTTTCTAATTAAAAAAAGACTACAACCATGCAAAGTGACTAATATTTTTTTTATTTTCCAATTAAAAAACACTCTAAAAATGCAAAATGACTTTAATTTTCATTTTTAAGTTATAATTAAAATGACTGATTTTCTGAGTTTTTACAATTTTCTAATTAAAAAAAAATTTTTTTTTTACTTTAGAAAAAAATGATAATTACTAAAATATTCTAAAATGACTCACATTTTACAAATTGTCTAATATATAAAAAAACAAAAATGCAGTGACATTTTTTTTATTATCTAATTTAAACGTACTCTAAAATGCAAAATTATTTAGTTTAACTTTTTTTTTGTTTGTTTACAATTTTCTAATAAAAAAACATTTTTTTTTATATTTTAAGCAAATAATTTATATGGTAAAAGTTAAAATGACATATGTATTAAATAAAACAATAATACTTAAAAACTATTCTAAAAGAGACTTTTTTTTTTTTACAATTTTATAATTAAAGAATCAAATGCAAGATGAATAATCTCAATAATTCCCCCCCCCCCTGTGGAATTGTTATACCATTACAACCATGACATGAAATGAGAAAATCTAAATAAAATCATAATCATGTCTGAAACCACTAAACAGTGTGCTTCTCATTTTGTGACATAAAACATATGACAAACTTTTGCTTTTCTTTACTTGACTTTATTAAGAGATCATTTAAGAATTTTTCACCATATAAATGGCTGTCAAAAGCAAAAAATGCCATAAAATGCATCATATTTTATGAGAAAGTGTGACATGCTCAAGCAAATCAGTGCTATTTTTGGAATCAGCGACTCAAAATTAGTGCAAAACAAGTATTGTATTTCATTCAGCAGATATGATGCAGGACGGTGTGATTGCATTCATTTGCTAGTCTGTAAAAACTACACTTGCAATAATAGTGATGTCAGGGCAAAAACTAGTTGGAAAAAGTAGCTTGTTAATGGAAATAACTGTGCTACTGTCATGCAACTGAAAATAGTTCAATGTTTGTTTGTGCACCTACCGGATCGGCATCTGTGCATCGCAGAACTACTTTGGTTTTAAAACCCATTAGTTGTTTGCATGTTGCATCATTTCTGCATCTTCCTGTCTGCACTGACCGCATGAGTGACGGCCATCAGACCAGCGCCGGCTGCTGTCTGTCTCTCACCATCAGCACAAACTGAAGCATTGTCATGAACATCGAGGGATGTCCACAGAATCACAGGAAAACACTGAGAGACGGTGTCAGATTTGTTGTGAGAAGGAGGAGAGAAACACCGCATCTGCCATATTAATGGTCAGTGTTTCCCATGATGCTGAGCGAGTCTGACATCATATCCTGTCACCTTCACAACAGGCAGCCCATCAGTTACCTGTCAGGTGTTTCATGACAGATGTGTGTTGAGTTTTCACACCGACAGTTTCTGCTGCGTAACCAAACTGTGGCTCTCTAAAGAAAATAAAGAGATTTACGAGTTACAACACTGATAACGGCAATCGATTAATCAGTCAATAAAACGGTTATCAGGGATATATATATATATATATAGAGGTTTAGGGTTAGGGTTAGGTTTTATATTATATATATATATATAAAATTAAAAGGATACTCCATACATATAAACTGTTACATTAAATAATGTATTATATATAAAATTATAAAATTAATTATTTATAAAATGTTACAGAGTAACACACACACACACCACATATTATTATTATTAACATTATGTATAATTTTATATAAATTAACTGTTATATGAGTATTTACATAAGTGTTTTAGCTATTAATATTTCTCACAAATTATAGAAAACTATTTATTTGATCGTTTTATTTTACTATCTATAGATTGAATCACTGATATAGACATTTAATATGGTAAAAAAAATAAAACTGTTTTCATGCTAGGTTAATTTTATATAATACCATGTCTTTTTTCACACAATTTTATGTAGATTTATAAAGAATTACTGCATGAGACTGTGTAGTTTAGGTGTGTTGATAAATAGTGCATTTCTTATACAGCTTACGTTCCTCTGTCTTGTGGGTCGGTGAGTCGGACTCACACAGGCTCAGTCGACGCCGCTGGGCTCGTTGTGAAGTGCAGGTCACAGTGAGGAGATCAGATCCAGACTTTGAGGTGTGAAAGACTGTCATCATGTGTTAATGTGAGCTGTGACATGCCAGTCGAGCTCTGCAGGCGTCTCACAGAACCTCACAGCGAGACCGAGCCGGACCCAGCTGCTCCCACTGACCTGAGCACACGCATGTGACGCCGTGTTAATGTGTGTGAAGCTCGAGGGACGTTATGGACGGTCAAAGCCTCATCTCAGAAAGACATGTCACTGCTGTAGGCAGCTCTCACTACACATGCATCTCTTTATGGCTGAGTAAAAGCCTTTTAAAAGATTTAATATAGCATTGCATCACTTGCTCACCAATAAATATTCTGCAGTGAATGGGTGCCGTCAGAATGAGCAGCTGATAAAAACACCACAATAATCCACAAGTAATCCACACCATTCCAGTCCATCAGTTAACATCTGGAGAAGCCAAAAGCTGCATGTTTGTAAGAAACAAATCCATCATTAAGAAGTTTTTAACTTCTAACCATTGCTAAATTCCATAATCCATAATAATGCTTCCTCCAGTGAAAAAGTTAATCTCCTGTTGTCTCTCACATCAAAATCCAGCCACATATTTGTTTAGAGCTGTTTAAACGCTGCTTGATCTGTGCAGATTTCTCTCCTGATTCACACCAGAACACTTTTTCACTGGAGGAAGTGTTATTATGGACTTGTGTTTTAGCCCAAAGCAATGGTTTGAAGTTAAAAACGTATGAATTATGGATATGTTTCTTATAAACATGCAGCTTTTGTCTTCTCCAGATGTTAACTGATGGACTGGAGTGGTGTGGATTATTGTGATGTTTTATTGTTTTTAGATCAGCTTTTTGGACTCTCGTTCTGACGGCACCCATTCACTGCCGAGCATCCATTGCTGAGACACTGATGCAATGCTACATTTCTCCAAATCTGATGAATAAACAAACTCATCCTAATCTGTGATGGCCTGAGGGTGAGTACATTTGCAGCCAGTTTAAATTTTTTGGTGAACTATTCTTTTAAGCTTAATCAACAGCATTTGCGGAATAATTCTGACAGTAAAAAGCAAAAATAGCATTTTCTGTAATGCACTTACAAGTGCATTGGGATAAACATAAAAAACACACAAAGAATGAATTGTGCCCACTGAATGCATAATTTGCACAATAAATTAGCACCTGAATGACAATTTATGCAAATCAGGTAATCAGATGAAAACATGCATGCAAATCAGGTGCAAAAAAAGAGTGTTCAAGGTAATATGCGCGTCAAATTTTTCCATATTGCAGGCCGGTTTCTGAGTGCTGTTATAATGCATAGCACAAAAGCCCTTTTGTCTTTATTTGCCCAGATTTCAGGTTTGTGTTACTGTATATTTCAACATTCCAGAGCAGAATGACAGGCACTGACTGTAATAATACTTTAGATTTGATCAGAGAGCCTCTGCTGCAGCCACTCGAGCCAAACACACCTGCTGTTACTGCCGCTCACACACAAAACCAAGAAACTTTAATTGGTTTGTTAATTGATTTTCTTGTCAAGCATTAGTACCAAGGGATGGGCTAATTTCTTTCTGGCAGTGCTGGACACACACAAACACACACAGCCACACACACACACACACACACACACACACAACACCCACACACACACACACACACACACACACAACTCACACTCACACTCACACTCACACTTCCCCCTCCCTCACACGCACACTCACACCCAGCCACACCACGGCAATCGTCCAGCATTCCAGCTTATATAACTGCTATCCACAGTCAGAGTGGATTTAATTGAATATGCTCACTACTTCCTTAAGGGTTTCCATTGGCCTGTATTGAAAGATGACATACAGTATGAAGAAGAGAGGTTTTTTTTTTGGGTTGTGTTTGTTTGCTTTTTACAGTAGCACGGGCTTTTTGGTGGTCAATTTCCTATTAGCAAGCCAAATTGAATGATAGAAGATGCTCTAAATGCCAGACTTAGCAACTGAAACATAATTTACAGTTGCGCACACATTACATGGGCAGACAATTTTATCTTTAATGTAATATAGGGACTCGACCCTTTGATGCATTTTTATTATTGCATGTTTTTCATTAGGAAGTGATTTGGGAATTACAGCCTCTGTACAATTTACCTTGTTTTCTAAAAACTACACAGCCATTTCCGCTTGCATAATAATATAATTGTATGCCTTTTACATGCATTATAATACCATTCAAAAGTTTGTTTGGAGTCTCTTCTGCTCACCAAGGCTGTTTTTTCAAAAACACAGTAAAAACAGTGAAATTGTGAAATATTATTACAATTTCAAACAGCTGCTTTCTATGTGAATCTCTGTTAAACTCCAATTTATTTCTGTGATGCAATGCTGAATTTTCAGCATCATTCCGCCAGTCTTCAGTGTCACAAGATCCTTTAGAAATCTTTAATATGCTGATTTGCTGCTCAAGAAATTTTTTTCTGATTATTATCAATGTTGAAAACTATTTTTTTTGCATTTTTTATGATTCATTTAATTTATTGAATAATTAAAAAAAAATAAAACATATATTTTTACTTATCATCGTCATTATTTTAAGAACAGCATTTATTTGAAATAGAAAACCTCACTTTTGAATTAAATTAACGTGTCCATGCTGAATAAATTATTAATTTTTTAAAAAAAAACCTTACTGCCCCCACACCTTTGAATGCGTTGTTTATAGGGTTACTGATATTACTCATATTACTAATACATTATATTATATTGACCTTTTTTGTTTACCTTTATTTTACATTCATGTTTTGAAAAAGTATTTAGTGTTGATGATGTTCTTCTGAAGTATGACTCAAAGTGAAGGAGAAAATGGTTCATAGGTTCAGGATTGTCCTGGATCTCCATCTCTGAAGACTGACAGTCTGTTTTGCTGTTCAGTGTCAGAGTCACTTCGTCTTATTACAGAAGATCCCTCAAACCAGAACATACTGAGGCTCTCCGCACGGCTCTCTTTGAATCATCACCCTGATTCAGAACATATTGCCTTTTCAATATTGTTTATGAGAGTGAAAGCCTGTCCAAATCTGACCTGCCAATGAACTCCTACAGGGGGTTAAACTAATGAAAAGCAGAGAAAGTTCATAATGCTTCTCAGCACCTGCAAGACTCGGCCTTCTCATTTCTTTAAGGAAAAGTGATGCATTGTCTTATCCAAGATTTAAAGGAATAAATCAGCCAAAATTATCCTTCTGTCATCGTTTACCCTCATGTTCTTCCGAACCCATGGTGGCCAGTTTAAACCCCGTGATACAAAACATAATTGCAACTTTTTAATCTCACATTAAGACTTTTTTCCCCTTGCAATTCTGAGAAAGAAGATAAATAGAAGATGTATAGCGAGATATAAAGTCCAAAATGCGACACAAAGTCTGAATTGTGGAATATAAACACTGTAAAAAATTATTGTGATTTTAACAGTAAAGGACTGTAAAAATGCTACAGTAAAAACCTGTTAACTGGTTAACAGTAAGTTTCCATACTATATTCGGTTAATAAATGTTATTACATTTAATGTAATTTTACAGTAATTTCGAGACATAAAGTCAGAATTGAGGCGTAAAGTCAGAATTGTGAGATGTAAGGTCTGAATTGCGAAACAAACTCTGAATTGTGAGACGTAAAGGCCGAATTGCGAGACGTTAACTAACAATCGCAAGACGTAAAGTCAGAATTGTGAGAAAAAAAGTCAGAATTGTGAGAAAAAAAGTCAGAATTGTGACTTTTTTATATTTTATCCCGTGACGAAAATAAGCTTCAACACAAAACTGTACGACTTTCTTTCTCTTTAGAAAGAACCTGTTAAGAACCTTCTACCTAACATCTCATTTGTGTCAGACTGACAGACTGTTTAATTTTTGGCTGAATTACTCATATAATGCTCTTCCCTCGCTGGTGTTCTTCGGGTCGCTTGTTTAACCTTAAGAAAAATAGCCGGACGTCTCATGTGTTGTATGTTTGACCTTCATACTGCGGCACAGCTGCGCAGAGGATCCCAGACTACAGTGTATCAGACAGCGCTGATGTTGTTCATCTGTCAGGGATTCTTTCATTGACAGATTGATCAGACGCAGACACAGCAGAGCTCAGGTATGTTGGGATGCAGCATCTGGTCACCCTCAATCACTCGTACGTGTCCTGCAGGACTGACAGGTTTCATTAGCACAGGCCTGGGGACAGTTATTACCCTGATAAAACCAGATCACAGCAGAGGAAATTGAATTCTAGAGGACATCAGTTCTCACGGAGAGCAGCTCGGATGCCAGACGAGAGGCTGGATGAACGTCAAAGATATTTCTGCAATTTGCGATAGAGCAGGACACACTCCAGCGCTGGCGAGCCGAGATAAGGAAACCTGGAACATCCAGAAAAACCGCTGAGGCTGACAGTTTGTTTTACCGCTTCCGAGTTAATTGAGCAGCAGGTCGTTGGTTAAAAACACTTTCCAAAGGGAATTCATCAAGACTTAAAGGCACAATATGTAATTTTTCCGCCTCTAGAGGGCGCGTATTCAAAATAAACAGAAACAAATGAGTAGTTTGATGATGCCGTGACTGAGTGTGAATTCATGGGAGTTGTGGTCTTCATCCCCACAGCCGACGCAGTCCGACGGGACTCGGGCAGAAATCATGTTCATGGATGAGCTAATGATTTATTAACGTAGCAGAATGAAGCAGGGTGAGGCTGAAAGCCGTCGAAGTGAAACGAGGCCGCTGAACGAGTGCGACACACGGCTTGAAAGCAGTGTAGCTTTTATTATGCCACAGTCGACGGTTTCCGCTCTTTTTCCGGTCGTGCGTATGTGGGGTAAATCAGCGGAGCTTTTATTATGCCAGTCGAGCGCTTCCGCTCCTTCCAGTCGTGCGTATGTGGGGTAAAGCAGCGGAGCTTTTATTATGCCACAGTCGAGCGCTTCCGCTGCTTCCGGTCGTGCGTGTGTGGGTTAAAGCAGCGGAGCTTTTATTATGCCACAGTCGAGTGCTTCCGCTGCTTCTGGTCGTGCGTATGTGGGGTAAAGCAGCTGAGTTTTTATTATGCCACAGTCGAGTGCTTCTGCTGCTTCCGGTCGTGCGTGTGTGGGTTAAAGCAGCGGAGCTTTTATTATGCCTCAGTCGAGTGCTTCCGCTCCTTCCGGTCGTGCGTATGTGGGGTAAAGCAGTGGAGCTTTTATTATGTCACAGTCGACTGCTTCCGCTCCTTCCAGTCGTGCGTATGTGGGGTAAAGCAGCCGAGCTTTTATTATGCCACAGTCGAGCTTTTCCGCTGCTTCCGGTCGTGCGTATGTGTGGGTAAAGCAGAGGAGCTTTTATTATGTCACAGTCGAGTGCTTCCGCTGCTTCCGGTCGTGCGTATGTGGGGATAAGCAGCGGAGCTTTTATTATGCCACTCGAGCGCTTCACTGCTTCTGGTCGTGCGTGTGTGGGGTAAAGCAGAGGAGCTTTTATATGCCACAGTCGAGCGCTTCCGCTGATTCCGGTCGTGCGTATGTGGGGTAATCTTCGGGGCTTTTAGTATGCCACAGTCGAGCGCTTCCGCTGCTTCCGGTCGTGTGTATGTGGGGTTAAGCAGTGGGGCTTTTATTATGCCACAGTCGAGAGCTTCCTCTGCTTCCGGTCGTGTGTATGTGGGGGTAAAGCAGCGGAGCTTTTTTATTATGCCACAGTCGAGTGCTTCCGCTGCTTCCGGTCGTGTGTATGTGGGGTAAAGCAGCGGGGCTTTTATTATGCCACCGTCGAGCGCTTCCGCTCCTTCCGGTCGTGCGTATGGGGGGTAAAGCAGCGGAGCTTTTATTATACTAGATACATAAATATATATTTTTTTGATTTAATATTAATTAATTAAATAATTATTTCCATTTTAATTTAATGTACAAAACTAGTTCTGATTCTTTCCAACTAATTTTGGGGGGACAAATATAAACCACACATGTTCTTGAAAATTCTGGAGATTCACTTACCAAAAAATTAAAGTTGTGGTGCCCTGAGAAACTTGCATTCCCTTGCAAAACAGTTAAATATCAAATTAATGAATGAATGAAAAATAAATAATAATATAAAATATATAAAATTCATCACATGTTTTCTTGACATTTGGGCGATTCACTTATGCAAAATATAATTGGGTAACACTTTACTTAAAGCCATTATATATAATGCATTATAATAAAATTTGTAATTAATTAATTATGCCTTGTAATGCAAATTATAATGCATTGTATGATCTCATGAATAACGGTAACAGTTATAACTTATCTATTCATTGTTACACCTTTAGAAAGCATAATGCATAAAAACACATGACAAACAAACCTTCAAATGTTATAATGCTTTTTAAATTTGCATTACAATGTACATTATGAATACCTTCATAATGCATTATCCACTCTAAAAAATGCTGGGTTAAATACAACCCAGTGCTGGGTAAAATAGGGACAAACCCAGCAGTGGGTTGTATTTAACCCAGCATTTTTTAGAGTGTACACAAAGGCTTTACCACAAAATCTTTCTTAATTTTGAACGACTGGAAAGGTCGTGGAAAAGTATGGGAACCCCGAAAGCTCTTGCCATTTGTGTGCAACATTCATCAGACGGGTCGTCAACAGACGTCTGAGGTTC
>JADLZN010005301.1:82500-152286 GCA_018155175.1 Sinocyclocheilus anophthalmus
CCACACACACACACCACAAACACGACCACACACACACACACACGACACACACACACACACACACACACTCAGGTTTGTTTTTATGGGGACTCTCCATAGGTGTAATTGTTTTTATACTGCACAAACTGTATTTTCTATTGCCCTACACCAACCCTACACCTTACAGGAAACTACTGGCAATTTTTTAATTTAATAAAACACCATTTTGTATGTTTTTTAAAGCCTTTTGTTTTACAGGGACACAGGAAGTGTCCTCATAAACCATGTTTACATTGTAGTACCCAAGTCATTATACACCTTTGTCCTCATAAACCAGATAACCATCACACACACCAGACACACACACACCGTCACATGCACACTCACACACACATACACACACACAGACAACACACACACATATAGATATTATAGAATATATATTATTTTTTTTTTTTCAGATACACTGAGCTGTCAATATTCTCCAGAAGACACATTCAAACCTGTCTCCATGTCTGCAGATGACTAACCAGCTCTGTGTTTGACATTATTATTCATTCTCACATAGAGACAAAGTGTTAACAGCATAAATCTCCCCTGACGTTCACTTCAAAGGGCACATGAGGGTTTACCGACGCCAACAACCTCTCAACCCATCCGCTTCTGTGGAGACCGACTCAATCTCTCAAACAGCATTAACAATACCGGGATGTCCGAAAGAAAGAGCCTGTAATGAAATATCCATAAGCGTATGAGGAAAACGACCATCATCACTCCTGATAGAGTTTGAGTTGTGTTTCTTCCTGGAGTCTTCCTCCATATATATATCATATATATATATGATAACTTTTTTATCATTTATATCATGAGGTCAGTATAAGTACTATTGGCAACACCGCAGTAAAAATCCAGGGTATTTTAACAACACCACTGCAATGGGCTAGCTAGTAACTGCCTAGCAACACCATAGCAACCACTTGGCAACATTCTAGCAAGGCCCTAGCAACCACATAGCAACATACTAAAAACCATTCCACAAATCTTAACAACTACATGGTAGCCTCATAGCAACAAACCTAAACATGTAAAACTAGTTTAATTGAGAATTGAGTGTTCTCTGCTGTATCTGTTTCTGATGTTTATTTATTATGCATGAGCTCAGAAATGCAACAGATATGAAAACCTGACATTACTCATGTTTGCTGTTGTAATATCTGCGTATGATCACGAGCAGTTATGAACACATGCTCGAGTCGTGATTGGATGTGATTAACTCTGCTTTGATCAGCTACAGTCTCGCTCTTCCTTCCTTCACATCCGCTGCAGTTCAGCGGGAGAGATTTGCTCTCTTTGATTTCTCTGGGATCAGGGTGAGATGTTGGTGTTGAAAAGCTTTTAGCAGCCCGTCTCCCTGAAGAACACAGAGCTCATCATGGACCCGCGGCTGACAGACGGGCCGCGTGTGAAGAGTGTGAGATCTCCTGTCTCAGGAGCTGAAGACTTCGAGACGAGCGACTGACAGACACACCGCCAAAGAGAAAAAACAATCACAATCAGTCCTGTTCTACAGTTAAAACATCAAAACATTTGCAAGAGAAGCAAAATAGTGCCTGATAATAAATAATTTTTCATGCTCTATTGGCAAACTTCATTTTTTTCGTTTCATCAGTTTCTCCAGATTTGGAGAAATGCAGCATTGCATCAGTGTCTCAGCAATGGATGCTCTGCAGTGAATGGGTGCCGTCAGAATGAGAGTCCAAACAGCTGATAAAAACATCACAATAATCCACAGCACTCCAGTCCATCAGTTAACATCTGGAGAAGACAAAAGCTGAAACACATCCATCATCAATATTAACAATTATGAAATTAAACAATTATTACAACAACACGCTAATGACAGTAAATCCAGAGCTTCAGTCTGTATCACTGACTTGCTGTATGTGAATCTCCAGCAATTACAGATTAAGCCTCATTCAGTCCCTCGGTGACCAATAAACCTGATCGGTTTGTATTTGCACACAAATAAAATCAGTCTCCAGAGGCGTGTGGCTGCCGTTTTCTCCGTAGCCAGTGTTGTGGAAAGTTATTTTTAAAAGTAATGCATTACAATATTGCGTTACTCCCTAAAAAGTAACTAATTACATTACTTGGTTACTTTTTATGGAAAGTAATGCATTACATGCATTACATTACTTTTGTGTTACTTTCACGTTACATTTTAAATATGAGCAGGGCTTGATTGTTTTTAATATAAGAAGTTCTATTTATAGCAAATGTAAAAGCCCTTTCACACCAAAAAGTGTAATGAATAAACCTCAGGCTGAAGCAAAAGTAAATTCACGTCTGTACAGTAGAACGCAGGAGAAGAAACACTCTTCAGCAATAAAAAAACAATGAAGCACAAATGATAGTTTATCTAAAGTCATTTTTGCTCATTAGTACGGTTGAACTGGATCATCAAAGGTTTTTGAGGTTTGTGTCATATTCTGAGTTTGCATTCATTTTGATGAATACTAAATCTGTTTTTTGTGAGTGGGATGAATTAATGCACATTCACATTTAGTCTAGAACTACAGTAACATCATGTTCACACAGCGCACACAACTCCTCTGTACTCCCGATTTCTCCCAATATGGGGACAGGAGAGCTGTCAGTCAATAAATGGGAAAACAAAGTAACTGGCGTTACTTTTTTGAAAAGTACTCTGATATTTTTCTTGTAAATTAAAAAGTAATGTGTTACTTTACCAGTTACTTGAAAAAAAAGTAATCTGATTACATAACTCGCGTTACTTGTAATGCGCTACCCCCAACACTGGGATTCAGTCATCTGTGTGTTTTAGGAGACGAAGACCTTTGCTGAAAGGTGTACAAGACTCCGTTATAAGCTACCTGACATAATTATAAACGCAACACTTTTGTTTTTGCCCCCTTTTTTATGAGCTGAACTCGAAGATCTAAGACGTTTTCTATGTACACAAAAGGCCTGTTTCTCTCAAATATTGTTCACAAATCTGTCTAAATCTGTATTAGTGAGCACTTCTTCTTTGCCGGGGTAATCCATCCACCTCACAGGTGTGGCATATCAAGATTATTGCACAGGTGTGCCTTAGGCTGGCCACAATAAAAGGTCACTCTAAAATGTGCAGTTTTACTGTATTGGGGGGTCGGGGGGGGCCAAAAACCAGTCAGTATCTGGTGTGACCACCATTTGCCTCACGCAGTGCAACACATCTCCTTCGCATAGAGTTGATCAGGTTGTTGATTGTGGCCTGTGGGATGTTGGTCCACTCCTCATGCTAATCAGCATCTTGATATGCCACACCTGTGAGGTGGCTGGATTATCTCGGCAAAGGAGAAGTGCTCACTAACACAGATTTAGACAGATTTGTGAACAATATTTGAGAGAAATAGGCCTTTTGTGTACATAGAAAAAGTCTTAGATCTTTGAGTTCAGCTCATGAAAAATGGGGGCAAAAACAAAAGTGTTGCGTTTATAATTTTGTTCAGTGTATTTTCTGTGTTTGTGCAGTTCTGATCAGCAGGAGCTCTATTTTGCACTAATTAACAGGAACCATGCAAGATCACTGTAGCTTGTTCAGGAAAAGCAACGTAGAACTAACAATTTAGGCATACATTTCCAGAACAGAGAGTGCGTGATGAAACAGACTTTCAGCATGCAAAATATTAGAAAGGCATGCTTGATTCTGATTTTGTAAATTAATTTGAAATGTTTTAGATTTTCAGTCATGCTAATTAATCCCTGTCAACCTTTGATTTTGGAGATTAAATATCTAATATTAGAATTACACCAATGGATTTACAATATAATTTTAAATGAATCTAAAATTTGTTAAGTTTTACTTTTATTTTATATTTTTTCAAATAAATATTTTGCAATATTTTATATATTTTAGTTTAATAGAATTTAAAAAAAATTGACATGAGATACTATCATAGTATCGAATCAGAACAAATGTTTTAGACAGACACAAACTAACTAACAAAACAACACAAAACTTTACAGAATTTATCAAATCCATTGATTTCCCTCCAAAATGATGTCACTTCCTGGAGGATGGTGTCATTAAGCAATTGGCTTTTGTTAGTTAAAAGGATTTTAACAAAAAATGAAGAGGATGGAAAGTGATTTTGTGAAAACCTATTAACTAATTATCAATTACAACAATATGAAACAATGAAACAATTTGATTAAAGAAATAATGAAGAAATACCTGGAATATTTCTAAATAAATGGCCGTTTTTTCACGTTAGAAGTTGCAGGAGTGCAGCAGAGAGATGTGACAAAAACAAACATCCACTAAAACGAAGTAGAGAAATTATTTAAAATTCATGCCAAAAAATAACAATGGTGATTTCCAACATGCACAACATTTTTCATAACAGTTTTAACTGTGTGTGTTTGACATGTTTTTTTTTTACGTCTCTCTAACTCTCTCTCATGTTCATTGGTCTCTAAACTCAGCATTCTGTTATCCACAGAGACAGGTTTTGCTGCGTTCAGTTTAATTACGGTTGGCCTAATTGAGCTGGCGTTCTCTTAAGGGTAATAACAGGTCATGAGCAGGTTTCTCTCGGGTGCTGCATTGCATCTTCAGACGGCAGCAAAAACACTTATTTAGACAGTCAGCAGAAACGTGCCGTGGATTCTGGGACTGGCTCATTGTTTATTAGCGCTGGCCAAATGAACCACTGGAGTATAACTGCAGAGACTGTCAAAAACACTTTCATATGCTTTATTGGATTTTAAAGCACTTATAAATAGCATGCATAATAGAGAGAGAACTGGTGCAAAACTACAATGCGATTCATAAAGATGGAGCTTTTTATCTCACAATTCTGACTTTTTCTGCAATTGTGAGTTTATATCTCACAATTCTGACTTTTTTTTAGAAATGCAAAAATTTTTTTTTTTTTTTTTTGGTGAAATTGTGATTTTATATCTTACAATTCTGAGTTTATAACTCGCAATTCTGACTTTTTTAAAAACTGTTTATATCTTGCAATTCTGACATTTTTTGGAATTGCAAGTTTATATCTCACAATTCCTACTTTTTTTAAATTGCACGTATTCTCGTCGCAATTGTTGAAGTTTATATCTTGCTATTTTTGACTCGCAAGTTAGAATTTGCAAGTTTATATCTCACATCCTTGAGTGTTTATACTCGCAGCTCTGACTTTTTTAGAATTGCAAGTTTATATCTCGCAATTTTAGAGTTTATATCTCGCAATTCTTGATTTTTTTTGTAGAATTTAGTTTTTTTCTTAGTTTATATCTCACAATCTTGAGTTTATATCTCGCAATTCTCTATTTTTTTGTAGAATTTTGTTTTTTCTTAGTTTATGTCTTGCAATGTTGACTTTGTAAGTTTATATCTCTCAATTCTTAGTTTATATCTCACAATTCTGACTTATTTCTTACACATTTTTTTAGAACTGCAAAAAAGTTATTAATTATGAGATAAAAAGTTGCAATTACATATATTTTATGTTTGCTTTATGTAATATATTATGTATATTTTATGTAATATTTTTTATTCCATGTTGGAATCAAGCTTCCATAAACTAATGTAGTTAACCCCTTAACTGTCACCCCCCCATATTTTTAAATAGGCATGCAGGTGCACTAACCAAACTTAAATTGTTGTAATTTATGAACACTTTGGAATACAGACATAAGGTTGTCTGTATAAGGTTGTCTTTTTAAAGAAGAAAATCAGCAAATTATCGCAAAAGTGGAAGTTCTTTTAGAATTAAGTATCAAAAGTTAGGGTAGTTAGGTTTACTGTAAAGACATGCACTATATTAATTTTATGTCTATCTAATAAATATTTTACATAACCGTTTTACTCTAAAATATGGTATAAAATCAAAGCCATATGTCAAACTAAGTTATGTTCCAAATTTGAAGTCGAAATATGAAAAAAATGGAGTTCCTGCGAGATTTTATTTTAGGGCGTTTTATAAAACCGACAACCCCACCGGGTGTCATCCAAACTCATTATATTTTTTTTGCATTTTTCTGTCACAAATGTCTACATTTCTCTGTCAATATTACTATCTCAAAATAACCACTACATATGGAATCCTGAGACTCAGACCATTCCAATGATATGTTTTTTGTCAAGATTATAAAAAGTTTTGATTGTAAAAGAGGTAATGCATTTTGTAATATGACACTTGACACCGCCCACTAAGGGGGAGGAGACAGCCAAAAGATTTTAAAGTACAATTTCCATGGTAACACAATGTCTGATTTCTAATCATCTTATCTTGGACTTCTAAGCTTCAAATGATATATGATTTATGATGATTACTAAAAGATTTGATAGAGAAAAAGGACAACAAAAAAAGAGTGCCAAGCGTCCCACAGGTGGGAAAAATCATTTAAAAATCATTTAAAGATCACAGAAACAAAAGGGAAGCAAAAGCACAAGTAATCGGCATCATCTGATGAATAATTTAGGCACTAATAGTTTAACGGGCTTTATCAGCATTTGCTCTGGAAGAGCATCATCTCTCCCGGGCCTCATTATCTCAGCCGCTCTCTCACTCACAAACACGAATCCTCTCACGCCCTTCTACATTCTCTGCTAAGATAATTAGCACTAATTAAAAGGTTTCCAGCGTGACCATGTGCGTTTCTGTCTCTTGAATGATCCTGCAGGTGTTTACTAGCACAATTGTTGTTGCACGGACGCACTTTTATTAACATTTATGCACCACTTTGTTCATTTATGATCATGTTAAACAGAAAAGCCGGATGTTGAGTCATTTTGATAAACCATCTTTGCCATGGGACTCCAAACAAAACATTCAAATAGTTCTAAATGTACTTGTCAGGAAACATAAATCTGATGCTTTCAGTTTATTTGATAATATGCATTAAATTCCAGTTTAGGGTCTTAAAGAACCCCAAGTGCATGCATGCATGTAAAAAAAAAATCACTTCATTAAATCAGACATACTCCATACATGAGTCAAGTGTGAACAGACGCACGCTAATTAAATCGATTCGAGGGTTGATTTCATTGTCCTCCGCCCTCAATGTGAGTTCTTAAAACTTTTTCATGAAGGGCAACAGTCAGCGTTTGGTTTTGAGTCTTGTGTGTGTGTGTGTGTGTATGAGTATAATGGAGATTGGGGTTAGTTGGGGAAGTTACACGCAAGGGATCAATCTGTTACCATTCAAGAAAAAAACAAAAAAAAAAAAAAAAAAAAAATGAAATGTAAGTATGTGATCTGGTTTTGCCTTTTTTCAAAACATTTAATTAAGATGGTGATACTTATACAGGGTTTGTTGATGAACCAGTAAGAGTAATTGAATTAAATGACAAGCAAATGTAATAGAATAAGAAGAGATGCAAATGAAAGTTTTATGTTAATTGCATTTTTACAATTTTGTCAATAAAATGAAATATGCAAGAAATATGTTGGAATTTTTGTGAAAAAAGTATTTTTTTAGAATCTGTTGGAAAATGTGACATAAAAAATGTAACATCTGGTGTATGTTACAACTGATAATCAAAAACATATGACAGACAGCAGGTCCAGGACACTCTTGAAAAATATATTTTTAATCTCAATGAGTTTCTTCCTGGTTAAATAAAGGTAAAGAAGAAGACAGCAGGTCTTATTCACTAATAAGGAAAAATTCATGTGGATCATTTGTATTTATTCACACGGGAGAACTTCCCGCTTAATTCACAATTTGCTCTTATTCTCGTTATAATGAAAATGTAATTGTAGTGTTCTAAATGAGCATGGGTAGCAGAGTATGTGATCTTTGTGTCAGTGGTTTCAGGTGTTACTATGTTTTTTCATAAATTTAGAATAAATTTTAGTACGAAAGTTAATTCATGCACAGATTTTATGCACAAATCCATGCATATGCACGGTTAAGGCCCAGATATACTTCTACAGAAAAAGAAAAACGAACTGGTGTGACGTCATTTAATTAAAATAAATGCCAAATAAGGCCAAAATGACGTTTTCATTTCAGGATTCCAAACAGTTCTGCAAAGTGAACTTTATGCAAAAGTTTGCTCTGGCTGGTAAACACTGAACTACCACTGGTCCGTGGCGATTACATAATAGGTGGGTGTGGCTCAGAGGCTCTGCCTTCTTTGAGGTGGAAATCTTCTTCGGTTCGTTTCTTCTGTCCGGTCCATCGAGTTCAAACGCTTGTAAACCATGAACACACTGGAGAGCCACTTTATAGTAGAAACTGAAGCTGTAAATAATTGAAAGCCCCTTAGCGAAGAATGAAAAAGAACTTTGCGTGAGTATATCGGATTTTTTTGTGAATGAGTGAAAGTGAAAGAATTTTAGTGAAAGTGCCTCTTCTTGATCTTGCAAATTCATTCTGCTAACATGACACTTTTTTGTGCAAGCAAGTGTCCCTCATCACCTGCAGACCATGGTGTTGCTGGGTTTTCCGGGTCCTCCGTACAGTATTCAGCCGTCTGGGGTGTGAGAAGACAGTCCTCCCTGCTTTAAGTTGCAGCCAGTAGAAAATGTTTTTCGGTAGAAACTGCTAAAGGCACTCTTGAGGGATCATTGTGGACCTTCCAATAGCTCTGGGCCCCCAATACTCAATGTCACTTTTTCCCTCACTAGCGATGCCTCAACCTTCAAATAATGCACATTTATATATGCTATGTTCTCACATAACTCAAAGTAGAGAGAACAAAGAGTGAACAGCATAACAAAATCATTTAAGTCAACAAAATCTACAGACTTGAAAATTATATTTATGAAAGTATACAATATGCTATAGATCTTATTTTGAGCATTTTGTGCTTAAATTTTATTTAATTTCTGCATATTTAAAAAAATACTGTTGATTTTTGTTTTGTTCATTACGATTAGACTGTTGACTTAATCCATATTGGTGTAATCAGATTCATAATCGGAACCTTTAATGGAATATTTTGAAACAAAGCAGAGCCAGAGGTCAGTCAATAAAATATTAATGTAATTAATGAATTAATAAAATATTAATTAATAAATATGAATATTAATCCCTGATCTGAGTGTTCCCTTTCAGTCGGTCACTCCGAGTCACGTCGGTGACCGACGAATTGGGATCTCGCTTAGAGAGACCAATCCACTTCGAGTGTAAACTAAACGAGCCAATGCACATTGGCATGCTGTTTTTGCATCCAGCTGCCGCTGATCACAGCTTGAGCATAAAAAGGCAGCTAGTGCAATGCATACCAGCTTTTCGCTTCGGAGCCGAGCGACAACACCGTTCTGCTCCTGCCAAACTGCTTCGTGTGTGACGAGTCTAGTGCACTCTCGGGAGCTTTTTGTGTTGGCGGGTTGCGCACTTCAGGCTGCACTACCCCCCTGTCGTGCTGCAAATGGCCGTTTCCCCTGTGCGTCTCAGCACGTAAAAAAGCATTTCCCTAAAAAAGCCAATTTCTCTAAAAGAGTACAATAAGCGGGTGCGTCTTTGTAAAGACGACGGATCGTCTTTTTAAAGATGTTGTTTCACCCGTGCGTTTCTGGATGCGGTCGTTACCTGGCACCGGGTGATGGTCCGATTGCTGCCCATCACGGTTATCTGCTGCATTAACCAGCTGAGGGGCGTGTGCCTCCGTGACGGAGGAGTCATGTTCTCCAATGCGGGAAGATGACCTCTCGTGAGTCTGCGTGCCAGTGCTCCGTGTTGCCTGTCAGGGGGGTCACGGAGCTCCATTGCGTCTGCCGGAGCATCTAATTTGTTTTTTATTCGTCCTGGCGGCAGCCATACGGGTAACTACTTCAAGCAGTAGCACTGGGCGGTCTGAGGGTTACCGTGGTGGCAAACCCCTCAGGGAACCAACCCTCGGGGGACCATCGCTCCTCTAGCGCTTCGCAACCAGTTGAGCCGCCAAAGGAACGCTTGGCCCTCTTCAAAGAGCGTGCCAGCGGTATCCTTCGGTGCTCCTCCCGGCGACTGGATGTCAATCTTCTAAGGAAGATTCGAGGGTAGGACTCGAGTAGAAACCTCCACCGCGTCCCGCTCCACATCCGACACGGTTCGGAGCGATTGGTTTCTCGGTGGCTCTGCCTTGTTTCTCAGCGCCTACTCGCCTCCGTGCTTTTTCCCCAGAGGTCATGAGTAGGCTCACCAGTCCGGATGGCAACCTTTTACATGCCTAACAAGCGATTACCAGCTAGGTTCGCTTCCCTCCCTCACTACTCCTCAACGACGGGATCAGCTAGGGGTAATCCAAGGGCCACCCCCCTGTTGAGCGCTCCGCAACATTGTCAACCGACCGTCCCATGGTCGCCAGAAACAAGTTTTGCGATTCAATTGTGTCCTATCCGCCTCCACCCGCAGGGCGATCCGTGCCTCCCCTCCCGGGTCTGTAGGTACTCGTCTGCCTGTCCGCGATGCTTAATAACGGCATCGCCGGATGGTCCAGCTGATTTGGAGACGTTTCAGAGCCGCTCAGGTAAACCTGTTTGCCTCTCCAGAAACCTCTCACTGCCAGTTGTTCTACTCCCTGACCGAGGGAACACTCGTCACGGACGCACTGGCACACAGCTGGCTGCGGGGCCTTCGCAAGTATGCGTTTTCCCCCAGTGAGCCTTCTGGCACATTTGCTGTGCAAGGTCAGGGAGGACGAGGTGCAGGTCCTGCTTGTGGCGCCGTATTGGCCACTCGTGCCTGGTTCCCCGAACTAATGCTCCTTGCGACAGCTCCTCCCTGGCAGATTCCTCTGAGGAAGGATCTACTGACTCAGAGAAGGGGCACCCTGTGGCACCCACGTCCAGACCTCTGGAAACTTCATGTCTGGTCCCTGGACGGGACGCGGAGGTTCTAGGTCACCTACTGAGGTAGTTGCCATTATCACTTCGGCGAGAGCACGGTCTACGAGACAAGCTTACTCTTTGAAGTGGAACCTGTTCATCAAGTGGTGTTCTTCTCGTCAGGAAGACCCCCGGAGATGCCCGATCAGGGTCTTGCTTTCCTTTTTGCAGCAAGGGTTGGAACGAAGGCTGCCTCCCTCCACCCTTAGAGTCTATGTTGCCGCAATTGCTGCTAACCACGACCCAGTGAAAGGGAAGTCTCTAGGGAAGCATGACTTGATCGTCAGGTTTCTTAGGGGGGCGAGAAGGTTAAATCCTCCCCGGCCCCCCTCTATAACCTCTTGGGACCTGTCTCTAATGCTCAAAGCACAACAGCAGGGCCCATTTGAGCCTTTGAAGTCAGTGGAGCTGAAGTTTCTGTCAGGACGAGTCTTGCGCCTCATTGCATTGGCCTCGGTCAAGAGGGTAGGGGACCTGCAGGCATTTTCGGTCGACGTTTCGTGCCTAGAGTTTGGGCCGGTTGACTTCCAGGTAATCCTGAGGCCCCGGCCCGGCTATGTGCCCAAGGTTCCCACTACTCCCTTCAGGGATCATGTGGTGAAACTGCAAGCGCTGCCCCCGGAGGAGGCAGACCCAGCCATAGCTTTGCTTTGTCCCATCCAAGCCTTGAGATGGTATGTAGACTGGACACAAAGCTTCAGGACCTCAGATCAGCTCTTTGTCTGTTACGGAGGCCGGCAGAAGGGGAATGCCGTCTCTAAGCAGAGGATGGCCCACTGGATAGTGGATGCCATCATCCTGACTTATCAGGCACAGGGTGTGCCCTGCCCGCTCAGGTAGCGAGCCCACTCTACTAGAAGTGTTGCATCCTCCTGGGTGCTGGCTCGTGGCGCCTCGCTGACAGATATCTGTAGGGCTGCGGGCTGAGTGACCCCAAAACGAGCGCTATTATATCTAGTAGGCCCCCCTTCGTGTGGAGCCGGTATCCTCCTGTGTTCTCCACTCAAACGGTTAGATGCACTGAGAGGCCCTGGTTTAGTGTCAGCTTGCTAAAACCGCTCCAGAGAGTCCGTACTGTAGACCCTGTCGAGCTCCTCCATCCCCTCGGCAGCCAGATGTGGCGGAACGTCCGGTGCCAGGCCCTCACTCGATGAATCCGTGAGAACCGGTAGAGGGCTGGGTTCCATATGTAGAGACCTAAGTGGATCCCATTTGTGTAAAGTCCATGGTATAGCCTCAGAGCCCGTGTTTCCCCGGCAGACTTTTGCCATTCCAAGAGGGTTCAATAACCTTCATTCTTCCATATGCACCTAAGGAATCTTCATTTGTGTATTTGCTTCTGAAACCTCCTTTGGGAAGGATGGGGCTTCTGCAACGTTCCTGTTCCAAGTGGAACGGGTACGTTTTCCCAGTGTTGTCCAATCTTACTAAGTGGGTAGTGCTACAGCAACAGTGACTGGTATTCTTGTTGCGAGCCCCGGCTTACACCAAAAAGGGGGCAGCATTCGTGGCGCTTTGGTAGGGATCCCAATGCGTCGGTCACCAACGTGAGGTCGAGAGTGACCGATTGAAAGGGAACGTCTCGGTCATGTATGTAACCCTCGTTCCCTGAAGGTGGGAATGGAGACCACCGCTGAGCATCCGGGTCACCGGCTCGGCGCCTCAGCAAAAACCTGAGTATGCGTTGCACCTGCTGCCTAATTATACTTGCGCTGCGATCAGCGGCGGCTGGATGCAATCATTGCATGCCAATGTGCATTGTCTTGTTTAGTTTACACTCGAAGTAGATTGGTCTCGCTAAGACGTGACGTCTCCGTTCCCTCCTTCAGGGAATGAGGGTTACATATGTAACCGAGACGTTTCCACAATTAACTGATTTGAACTGAATATTGACTGTTTGTTTACACTATTGTCTTTTTAGAGCTGCTTTACAGCAGAATTTAATTCTGTTTGCATAATTGAATCACTATTTTCTTGTCTGTTATTGTAAAGCTGCTTTAAAACAATCTGTATTGTATAAAGCGCTATATAAAGAAAAGTGACGTGACTTGACTTGAGTTTCTTAGTCTGAAATTGGACCAGAACAGCCTCTCAAGTCATATTTATGACACTCGAGTTTCTGCGTTGGGCGTGCCGTAAACTGTAAATATGGCAGAGGAGATAACTATTGTTGAGAACTATTTTTCAAATGTTGAATTACTTTCATTTGAGGCACAGTATTGTCAGTTACGTAATGAAAAGAAGTGAACATGTCATAAATACCTTCTGTTCAGATTCTTGCATATCACCAGGGGTCTGTCTAAAATCAATAATGACAATGTGAGAAACTAAAATGCTCATTAAAGAGAAATACAAAGATTCCAGACTTTCCTGCATATATGATGAATAAGTATTAGCCTGAACAAACACACACACACACCTGTGTCGACTCTTGTATATGACACCAGCAAGTATTCAAGCAAGGATGCACACAAGTGAGGGCACAAGGATGTAAAGCCAATCGGTCTTAATTGGAATGGGCACATCTGCTTCATCATGGCCAGGGGCTAAAAGGATTAGTCATTATTATTAGTGCAAAAATGAAAGTATCATAAATGATAATCTAAAATAAATATAACACCTACAACAGTAGCAAGCATTTCATTACTGCACAGAAAACTTACATCGTTCATTTATGCTCTCCATAGCTGTAACTGTTATGCCGCCATAATATGTTACTGAACACTCAATAGTGGCGTTTTCGGCATTTGTGACAGATGTGCGTGTCAGAGTGATTTTCCACAGGCCGTCTTTAATATGCTCATTTTCGGTTTTATCAGATCCTTCAATGTTGTTGAGAGTGATGTTTGGTTTGCTGTATGGACACGTGTGTAAAGTCGAACACACTACTGTGATGGTGTCACCCGTCTGTACATAGATCTTGATGCTGGGATGCTGTGGACTTGCTAAAACAGACAGAAACATCACAGTTAAAGCCCATTCACATCAAGAATCGTAACCATAAAGATAACTGTATATTAGCATCCACACCAATGCATGATAATGTTCCGTTTATGATAAACACGCTGCAGTTTTGCCATCTACCTCTCGAGTGCTTTAATGGATGGATTCTGATTGGCTGTCAAAGTTTTTATTGTTTATCAGCTAGAAAAAAAAATTGGTCCAAAAAGTGATCCCAACGGTATCACTTTTTCATGTTGCTATCATTATAGCCGAGGTGTGAATTTAGACTGATTTTTAAAACTCTGATTTTTAAAACTTTACCGTTACAGTTATCACCCTTGGTGTGAATGGTCCTTTAGTCAACACATTCCCATAAGTAGATCAGGAGTCAATGAAATTATGTCTGAACAAATGAACATTTACATTTCCATTAACAAGAATTGTGGAGGTGACATCATAAAACTTGTAGGAGTGCCGGCCAACATTTTCAGGGTCAATCCATGCGTATAATAACCTGCTCCAGATTTTTGATCAGCAGACTGCAATCCCAGCTTGAGCTTCCAAATAAATCAGTTTTTCCTCTGAACTTCGCAATAACATCTTTTGGATACAAAGGATCGTAAACTAAAGGATAGCCCAAAGAAACCCACTGATACCACACAACTCTACGTAGGTTTTTGGGTGGGTTTGATCTGTAGTAGTAAGAACATGGTATAACCAAGCAGGAACCTTTGAGGCCGCGAATGACTTTTGGCATTCTCACTTCCCATGCCAAAGCATCATACAACAGCACACCTGTGGGACAATATTTGAGAACATATTATTTAGAATGTGTGCAATCTGGCAACCATCAGCACACGCACGCAATTAATTTAAATCTAAATGATTCTACGTGTATTTGGGTTAGGCACGCCGCTCTATTGGCATGCACTATTCCAGTAAGCAGTGAAAGCCACACAAATTCAGTTTGTTCAAAGTCCCTTTAAGGTATTCTATAGTCTTTGGTTTGTTCTGATGACACTGTATTTTGGAAATTTTAACTATTACTGTATTATTATGTAAACATATTGTGACAGATACACTGTACCTTGGAAAAGTAAATGCAGTAACAGCAGTCCTTTCATGGCACTGTAAGTCAATACAAACACAAAAATCAAAATGAACTGTATTCGTTATACTTATCGAAATTATTGAATTTCCAGTGTTCTCTTCAGCTTTGCTTAACAGTGGTTAAGCAATAGTGATTTTCACAAGTTAACCATTGTTAAGAATTAAAATGCTCCCGTTCTTTCTCGTTGCCAAGTTTTCTCAGGCCCCAAAAGTGTTCACGGCCGTGGGAATAAAAGGCACAGCAGACACCAAATCTGAGTATTCCTTCGCTTCAAAGCTTTATTTTCTCACACAGGGGCGCATATATAGGAACACAATAAGGGTGGTGTACCCTTTTTAACCAATAGGATATGGATTACCTATTTGTTGTATATAAGCCAAAAGTATGAGTAATATAAGATAAATAAATGATAAGGAAATTCTGCACATATAAGCAGTACTTCTGGCAGAGGGATACCTCAACTCGGAGCATAAGACAGAATAAACCCAGTCCCCTGGGAGAGAAAGGGAGGGCAGGAGTAAGAGATGGGATGAGATCATTCACACACACACACACAGAAACATCTGGAAGAGAGTATACTATTTTCTAACAAACATCTAAATTGACATTTTTTAAAAGTCATTTCTATTTTTTACTTAGGCCTATTAATTTATTTGTTTATTTATTTTTTGAGCCCGACCACCAGAAACAACACCAAGTAAACAAAAAAGTCTTAAGTGTTTTTCCAGTGCACAGTAACATTTCTTATTCTTACCTTCTCAGTACAGGCTTTTGTGCAAACAAGAAGAACTGAATAAAACGATGCGTCAAAAAGGAAAAATATTATATATATTTATGTTTTGTCGCAAAGTTCAGCATCAGAGCAAGAAAGTTCAGTTTCCTGTTCTGATGCTCTCTTATTGTTTATGGATATCCAGGGTATGCGACACCAAAGTGTTAAATTCTTAAAATTTGACAACGTCCTAACTATTGGCTAATGCATATCTACTGTACAAAGGCCTGGACGGCGTTCGTGTGCTAAAAACACAAGATGCTGCGCCATGGTAGGCCTATACGTGAGCGGAACAAAGATGTTATAACAGTTTTATTTTCTTTATGCTTGGCACAGTCTAAAACTGTGTGAGAAAATGCAGCACAGTGGTCTAAGACATCCATCTAGCCTAACGCATACTTAAAGGGATAGTTCACCCAAAAATTTTAATTAGCCCATGAATTACTCACCCTCAAGGCATCCTAGGTGTATATGACTTTCTTGTTTCAGATGAATCCAGTCAGAGTAATATTAAAAATTGTCTTTGATCTTTCAAGCTGTTAAATGGCAGTCAGCGGGTGTTGCATGCATCAGTCCAAAAGAAGTGAAATAAAGCGCATCCATCCATAATAAAAAGTGTCTCACACAGCTCCGGGGGGTAAACAAAGGCGTTTCGATGTAGCGCATCGATGCGTTTTTGTAAGAAAAATATCCATATTCAAAATGTAATAATCACTTTAATCTAGCTTGCGCCAACAGTTGTACACAGCTCCGGGACGATGACGTAAGATGTCGGGCAGCATTGCGCATGCGCCGGTGACTCGTGAAAACCAGTGTTTGTTTACAGAAGCAAAGGAAGCAAAGTTTCCTTACTTTAGCAAAAGAAAACCAGTCTCCTCTTGGCTTATATCGAAATCCTCTGACATGCGTGCATCAATTCTGAGCTGCAAATGTAATTAGTGATCTAGATGTTGACAGACTCGCGGTTCCCCTTATCAGAAGCATTGATTTGTTTTTGCGATATTTCAGTCAGGGAGCACACAAAGCATCATTCAGTCGCTAGGCTACGGCACAGAAACCAAACGACGCACGCGTTCTCTCCCAATCACCCCTGGGTGGCAGAGATCGACCTGACAGGAGACTGGCGTCTGTGTTAAGTGAGTGAGCGTGACTGCGGTCATGTGACGGGAGTTAAGGCTCTCTGACAGCATTGACAGGACAGGGACTGACACGACCCCCGCTGGTACTCCACTATCTTAAAAACACAAAGCCTCATTAGAGCAGACGATTCGGATCCCCCCGTCCCACGAACTGCTGCGGGACTCGGCCTCTGTCAACATCATTACACATCACTTCCTGTAGATGCAGCAGCCTGGGAGGTGCACTTGATTGTGTAGTGATCTCAAAAGTGAGCAGTAAAAGACACTTTTGTGTCAAACAGGGATCAACGCAATTATTTGTGTTTCTAAAGAGTTTGGTTTACGAGTCTCTTCTCTGGCCCTTATGGGGTCGTCATCATCATCATCATCATTACAGACAGACATTACCATAAACAAGCCAATTCAAGTCAACACAACATCAAAAGTAACACTGTTTTTTCTTAATGCATGTTACTATGCGAGGAAGGACGTCATATTTACGTCCAAATGCCAATTTCAAGAAAACCGAACCTCAAAAAACTGTTACAGATTGTTAAAATGATCCAGATTCAGATTCATACAAGCCCAACAGATGTCTTTTTTTAAACAATATGCGAGTAGCTTACAGGATTACTATTAACTAAAACTATTAAATAAATGTTGAAATATAAAATTGAAATAAAATTGAAATATAAATATTAAACTGAAAACAATTTAAGTAAATTAAAAGTAGAAATGTTGCCTTGGCAATTAACTGAAATATGTTTAAGTTCAAGCACAATTACTGACTGGAACTAAAACAGAAATTATTAAATATTTGTTTTTTCGAAATAAAATAAAAAAAAAAAAAAAAAAAAAACAGCCATAACAAACTTACACAATGAAAACCTAAAATTAAAAAAAGAACTGAAAGTATAAAAATAAAAGCCACAAAATATGAACATATTATAAGTGTAAAATTTCTAAAACTGAAAAATAAAAACAAAGCTACAAAGATATAAAAAGATAACAATAAAAAAAAAAGAAAAAAAACACATAAAATGACTAATTAAACCAAAATTTAAATTGAAAATTTTAAATAAAATGAACACTGAAAATATAAAAATTAAAACAAATTTAAAATTAATATATATGAGTTCAGTGTACACAGATTCTGAAACTCTTTCACTTGTGCTTCAGCTACACAAATCTGCTCTGGCTGATGCAGGAATACTCATCCAGTTAATATGATGCCAAAATAAAAACACACTGCAAAACAGGCTTGTTGTGAATGATTCCTCAATGCATGTCATTCCACAGGGAAAAAAATGCATGCTTAATTTTTATGCGTCAGTAAACGTAATAATGAGTCAAACACCTCTAATTATAGACAAACGTTACAATAAACAAGCCCTCAATCTATTAAACCCATAAAGGTGATGTTTCTTGTAAAGAACAGAATGTAAATGACTTTGTGGCTCTAAATCGTGACGATAAATCATTCAGGTTTGTGTAAACAATGGCTGTGTGTTGCACATTTCAGAAGAGCATCAATAAAGCAACGCCGTAGACAACAACAGTTTGGAAGAAGAATAGACTTGCCCTCGACGTCTCCTCTGGGAGAATGAACGAGTCAATTTAACAAGCTAAAGAGAGAAAAGGCCACATAGAAATCATTTCGGCAGAGGGAATTTAATGATTTAGAATGATGCATAAAACTGCTTGTTATTTTTAGCGTTAGAAAAGGCAAGCATCTCTATTACTATTGATCATGCCGAGTTCAAATCCACAAAGCATTAAATTGTGCAACATGTTGAAGAAAGGTGTGCTATTACTTTTCTAAATGATCTGCCTTGCAATTTTTCATCCATCAGACAAAAAAAATTGGGGGTAAGAACATATAAAGACCCAAGCCATATCTAGGAACTAGCAGTAAAACTACACACTAATACAGAAAAATGACTGGAAATTAAGGATCTGAATGCTAAAAACACCAGAAAATGAAGTGACTGGGAAGTAATGAACCATTAGGAGAGAAAAGAGATAAATATTCCTAACGATTCCCTGAAGAGACGAGCAAATGCAAGCCAATTTAAAGCTCTCAGAGCAAAACATAACCATTAACCCCGTATTTAAACTGTCCTGAGTGTCTAACAAATCTTTATTGAATTGCAGTTTTACACTGGGATTGCTTAGCCCTGACGACAAGCTTCAATTTCGTCATGGTGCTGAGTGGAAAAAATGCCCTGCATTAGTAACAACTGTATCTTTACTGTCCCAGGACCAAACATAACAATATCAATAAGAGAGAGCGGCACTTGTATAACCATTCATAACTTTGATTGTCATAACATTCAGTGTATGAATAAGCGCATATGACAGAAAGGATGAATAAAGATGCTCTCTGTGCTGCAAAAAGAAAATGTTTGGAGAGATTCAAATAAAAGTGAAATAAAACTAAAATTGAAAAAGAAACAAACATTAAAAGTACTAACTGAAATAACCCTAAATTGTAATATTTAAAATAATAATAATCAGCAAAAGCACATGAAAAGACTAATATTAAACAAATTAAGATGATTATTTGTAAAATATTACAAAAAAATAAAAAGCTAAACAATTACTAAAAATAAAAGCTAATTCAAAATCAAATCCCCAGTTCACATTATACAATTTATATTTTTATTAAAAAGAGTTTATATAAGTGTCAATCAATAGCATGAATTCATAAAATTCTAAAAATGTATCTTGCATTTAACCCAGGACGACCCAAAAACAAAATAAATAAAAATAGAAACAATTGGAAAGCAATACTCTATTTCTAATGGCCACCATTCTAAGTGTTGCAATTTCTCATAGTTCATTTTTATGCGTTATACCATCTCTGCTTCACACCTGCAGTGCAGTTCAACATCGCTCTGAAGGACAAACGCCTGGACGCCACTCTGAACACATTCAAAACACATGCATGTTCATAAAGAACACTAGGCTTAAAGAAAAACCCACGTCTCTGCACACCCAACCCTTCCTGGCCAACACAACAGCCATTTTTCACAGGAATGACACCCCAGCCAATGCTAAAATATGACTTTTATCAATGGCTGTGCTCGCGTGGGGATATTAAAGTCCTAGACAGGAGAGGGGGAGCAGGTTGAAGAACCTTCCCATCATCCATCAGGCTCTGGGATGGGCACCGTCAAGGAGAGAAACTCATTCTAACGGACATCCATCACTCTGCGTCTGCCTGCAGCTCTACTGACCTGATCCTGAACCCTCCGTCTCTCAGGTACGCCAGACACCTTCTCATCTGCCCCGCATTTTTAGAATAAAAGTCTGCTCGCATTTATGACAAACACGATCCAGACCACGGTATAAATCACTGCCAGACAAGTCACTCATAACGACACAAAACTGCAGCCTTTGACATGTTTTCACACTGATTTTGGAGGGGAAAATCTACAGAATGCTGTGGAATTTACTTAAAAATGGTAAAATTCTAAGCTCAAAGCTTAGTCGAATTAGCAAAAATGACACCAAAGGTGAATAGGGTAAAAAACTAAGCAAAAAAAAAAACCATAACGATATCACATACTACCCGTGGGGGGGGGGGGGGGGCTGATTGATTACATAAAGAATTTTTTTAAATTGTATTACATATTTGCTGATATGTTTACAGTATATATGAAATTGAAGCATTATCTCATTAAATTCCAGAAAATACATCTGAACATTGGACTAATACAAGTTAAAAATTCTTGTTTGATTTTGTTGATATATGAGAGTCAAAGGTTTTTACAGAAGGGATTTTTGATCTCTTTTTATGACTTCAGAAATTAGAAAATGTTGTCAACAGTCAGAAATTTTTTTTATTTTCACCATGTTTTTTAGGAATAAAATGTTATAAATCAGTGTGAATGATAAATAAACAAATCCCTCAGTAAAAACATTCAGAATACAGAGAGGAATAAAACTGCTAAGTTTGGTGAATGTAAGTGCTGCTGAAGTGGAGAAACAAAACTCTTAATTATGTATACATTGTAATTGAACTCTACAGACGCAAATAGATAAAAGTGCAATAAAATAAACCCTTAAAAGTCTATTTTGCATGCTTTCTTTCCACTAGTCTGACAAAATATGTTATTAAAAGCCAAATAGCCAAGAATCTCAAAATTGACCAGTTAATGAAAAAGAAAAAAAAAAAAAGTTTTTGCCTGTAGCGTCTTGCCTTAATTAACAAACACAGATGTGTGGCTACTGGTTAAAAAACAAAACTGGAGCAAAATCAAAATACATTGAAAACAGGCCAGTAAACCAAGTGCACACAAGTGCATGTGTGTACATGCTTTTCTATCACAGTGGGGACTTAACACCTGAATACACACCGACTCATTGGGACTTGTGTCACTGTGGGGACCTAAATTAATTTGAGGTCCCCATGAGGAAACAAGCTTATAAATCATACAGAATTAGTTTTTTTGAGAAAGTAAAAATGCAGAAAGTTTCCTGTGAGGGGTAGGTTCGGTGTAGGGCAATAGAAAATACAGTTTGTACAGTATACAAACCATTACGCCTATGGAGAGTCCCCACAAGGATAGTGAACCAGACGTGTGTGTGTGTGTGTGTGTGTGTGGAGACTGAGTTATTTTCTCTTATCTGACTGTCGCAGTTAGAGATGATAAATGTCCTGCACTGGCTGCCAGACCTCCTCTTAACCCACAGCCCCGGCTCTCTCTCACACACACACACACCGTAAATCAGCTTTCTGGTCGAACGGTCTGATGGATGAATGTGGCGTTTGAAGCAACGGGTGGAGAAAGGAAAAGACACCCACACCAAAGCCCTCTGAAGAGTCATGGACAAAGTCAAACAAACAAGATCATTCTTACTCACTCACACCAAACTAAACACACTAACTAAAAGTAAAGAGCTAGTTCTGAATTACATAGAAATATATGGAGCACACAGTTGTGCAATTAAACACTAAACAATCCTATCGGTGGAAAGTCTAATTTATTTTATTGAATCAGTTCGTTCATACTGTTCATGCAAATGAACTGATTCAAAAAATTCCCCATGCAGTCTTTTTTAGCAGTGAATTATTTAATGCTGCTGTACATTACTACATTTTTGACTTATATGTTATTACTGTAACATTAGGGTCATACATTATACTAGTGTTTTGTTTTTGTTAGCTGTATTATGTAAAGTTATGTTTAATACCAATACTTTCACCCTAATTGTTTATTATTCAAAAATCATTTGTTTACAACAACAACAACAAAAATCCAGTTCTGATTCAATTCTATTATAATATTGAATAGTTATACATTTAAATACATAACTATTTTTGTCTTGTTTTCCGGTACAAATATCTAAACATTCTTAAATCAAGAGAAATTTTATTTTAGCAAAATTATAAGATATCAAGTCTTGTTTTCTGAAAAAAGGTGTAACAAAAACCTAAAATATCTCCTGGGGTAATAAAAATAATCTTGTTTTTCTTTTAAATTAAATAAATTTCTCTTACCCCATTTTTTTCTCGTTTTAAGCAAAAACTCACTTCATTTTTTTGGGAAACAAGTAAATGTATTTTGATTTAAGAATGTTTAGATATTTGTACAGCAAAAAAAAAAAAAACTTTTACAACTTTTAGTTAACGTGCAGTAATTACTTTTTCCAAACGGTATCTAAACTGTAACGATTTTAAACGACGAGGAACTTCTAGCTTCACAAGCGGTTTCAAAGCAGCTTCCCCAACACTATACACACACACAAACCCTCACTCATAAATTAAAAAAAAAAAATATACCACTCTCACATACACACGGTGATATACATGCCAAAACACTAACACATGCTAGAATGGACGGTTCCTACAGCTTTGCATGGGTGTTCTGCTAAGAGATCCTGCACCGTCTTGCATGGGATTTTCCACCTGTTTTACGGTCCAACAAGACAGATGATTTGAGGAATCCTTCATCAACTTTAATAGGTCTACTGAGAGTTATTGGTTTGAAACTCTAATATGAGCAAAAGTAATAATGATGTTTGACACTTGCTGCATCTCACCACCTACAGATGGATCAAAAACTTAATGGAAATATTACTCTCACACTCTCTTTCTCTTGTAAAGCGTTACAAGAGAAAGAGAGCGCGCAAGTAATATTTCCATGAAGTTTTTGATGTATGATCTCTTAGTTTGGCCAACCTTCATGAATCTGTGCAGTATCATCCTGGCTCACAGATCAAAGCTAGTTTTAAAGTTTTATCACCGTCTGTGATGTGAATACAAAATATTATTTCACAAAATCTCCAGCTGACAGGCTTGACAGGCTTCAGTTCATCCGAGAATGAACGTTCTGTCATCATTTATTCATTCCAAACCCATATGATGTTTTTCTTCAATAAAAAAAAAAATACAATGAGAAATTTTAGCAGAATGTTCTTCACATTGAAATAAAAGCACATAGCGAGCGGTCAAGCTCCAAATAAGATGAAAAAGCAAGATAAATGCATAATAAAAGTGATCCTTCTGAAGTCATAAATGAGTTTGGAGCAACACAAGGATGAGTAAATGACAGAATTTTAATTTGAGTAAATTATTGCGTTTACTTCAAGCATTCGCCAAACCTCTTTATTTGAACTGTAATGCTATATATAAAAAAAAAACTAAATTTTCTCTCTCAGAGAACTGAAATATTAATCTTATACTTGCTGTCTTCAGATAAAAAGCACTTTATAATTACACTATAGTTAATTGTGCCAGCAGAAAGACCATCATAAGACTGATATCCACTTCAATTAGGAGAATAAATGGCACCATTAGGCCTGTCAGGGTGACCTTGTGCTTCTACAATAACATACACATGAGACCATGAAGCACTTTACACAACAGACGACCAGAAAGAATGAATACAGTCTTATATGCCAGAATATAAATTAGAGGGAAAAACACAAACTAGCAATGTCAGGTTAAAGTTCAGAGAGTTAGGATCAGATATAGGACAGATCAAGGCAAATGTTTCACGATTTCTGTATCTGCTTCAATAGGATTTTACACCAATTAACCTCAATAGCAGTTCCCTCACCATTAAGAATGACATTATTGGAATTTCATGTGAGAGTAAAGGCCATCTGTTCTGAAGAAGTGAAGCATCTCATGGCTTCTCTTTTATCCGAGAGTCAAAGTCAGGGGTGATGGTGCTCTCGCATAGCCAGACGTCTGATTATTGACTAAATCTGGTCCAATTTGAGGCTTATTCTGCCCAATCGTACAGGACGAGACCACGAGACGGATCTCATGAGAATGGATCACCGAGTTTTGTTTGTTTTTTATGTTACATTTAGGGACATTCAGAAAAAAAAAAAAAAAAAAACAAAAAAACACCCACATTATACTAGTCATAATAATAATAAAATAGAACAAACATAAAATAAAAGATTACTTTTTAAGATATATTCCTTTTAAATATATTTTTCAACAAAATGAAGGACACTAAAACAGTACAAGCTACTCATCAAAAATAAGCAAACTTTTTTTTAAAGTGGTGATGTTTAAATTGCTAATACTTTATGATAAAAAATACATAAAATCAAAATGTCATACAAAAAATTCTAAAATCACCTTTGTAAATACCTCCAAACAGCGACAAAAAAATTGCTGGCATATGTCCATGATCTCATTATTTTTAAACAAAATAGGGTCCAAGAACAATAAATAAATAAAATAAAAAAACACGATAAAAGCAAAAATCAAAATAAAAAACAAATTGAAGAAAAAAAAAAAAAAGAGGAAAAAAAAGAAAAAAAAAAATATTTCCACAAATACAATGTTAAATCCAAACGCAGTATAGTTTTAATAAATAGGCATAGCAAACAGCTCAAAATGCTTCATATTCGGCTCAGTTAAAAAATAAAAAGTCTTTAAACCATAAAAAAAAAGCAACATCAAAAAAAAAAAAAAAAAAAGCAGTAAATCCGAAGATAAATTATAAATGATAACACACCAGAGGTGGTCAGTGAATGTCTGCGGGTTCATGTCGTCTGAGGTTATGCTCAGCAGGCTGCTGTCTTTCTACTTGACAAAGAATCAATAGTAAATGGCAGCGTCTTGTTAAATGACAACCTTTAGTCCATCTATCCGTCTCTCTCTCGTGCTCATCGGCCCCTAATTTGCCAATATTTGCCGATATCACATTCAAGTCTCTCCCGAGCAGAAGTGCTGAAAGGGTTTGCGAGTGACCTTGGCCCTGTTCAGTCTGTGCTATCGATATCCTCTTTCCTCCACAAGCAATCGTTTGTCCTTATTACCGCAGGATTTTTAACCTGTCATTTTGTGGCTGCTTAATCGATGCAGTTCAAGAGTGTTTGATTATTTGGCAGCACTTTCAGGCTTTGTCTTTGTGTTTCTCCTTACATAAAAGGTACTGTGGTGATACCATGGTACACCTTGCTGAATTTAAATGCTGATGTAAAGCATTGTGGTTCTGGTTAAACCAAAAAACTGGATAAGAGTCTAGTTGCAGACGTCAGAATTCAAAACACAAGATTCACTTTACGAAGAACTAAGTGAGCTCTTAGTACTTCTTATTCATCTATTCTGTTGTCTTTTGACCTTCAATGCAAAACATAATTTGATTTAGGATTTTTACAAGAACACTATTGCAATGGCATAACAACGCATTAAAAACACTCAAAACCCGATAGCAACTGCATAGCAACACACTAAAACACTCAGAACACCCTAAAACACTTAAAACAAACTGAAAACTCTATAGCAACAAGCACACAAAAAACACAATACCCTAGAAACCGCACAGCAACACACTAAAAATACTCAGAACACCATATACTGCACAGCAACACACACACACACACACACACTCTCAGAACATCTTAGCAACTCACAGTAACACTAAAAACACCTAGAACATACTAGAAACCACATGGCAACACAAAAACCCTCAGAAAACCATAGTAACTACACAGCAACAAAACACTTAGAACAAGCTGAAAACTGCATAGCAACACTTTAAAAAAAAAAACAGAACATCTTGGCAACTGCATGGCAACACAGTGAAAATAAAAGTGTAGTAATGCATAGCTACACACTAAAAAAAACACCTAGAACATCCTAGTAACTGCATGGCAACACACTAAATCACTTAGAACAACCTGAAAAAATGTATACCAACACACTAAAACACCCAGAACATCTTAGCGCCTACATGGCAACACAGTAAAAAGACTCAGAAAACTGTAGTAATGCATAGCAACACACTACTAAACACCCACAATATCCTAGCAACTTCATAGCAACACACAAACACTCACAACACCCTAGTAACTGTATATCAACACACGAAAACCCACAACACCCTAGTAACTCCACAGCAAAACACTCACAACACCCTAGCAACTGCACAGCAAAACACTCACAACACCCTAGCAACTGCACAGCAAAACACTCACAACACCCTAGCAACTGCACAGCAAAACACTCACAACACCCTAGCAACTGCACAGCAAAACACTCACAACACCCTAGCAACTGCATAGCAACACACGAAAACCCACAACACCCTAGCAACTGCACAGCAAAACACTCACAACACCCTAGCAACTGCATAGCAACACAAGAAAACACTCACAATACCCTAGCAACTGCATAGCAACACCCTAACACACTCACAACACCCTGACAACTTCATAGCAACACACTAAAAACACTTAAACACCCCGTCGATTCTGCTGTAATGAGCAGCTGTTTCAATCCCCTGTGCCTGTGGCCATGAGCCATGCTTCTCTGCACAGGTGTGCTTACACAGCCCTAATTAATATGATTAAGCTAATTTAGCAGCAGAACTAGTTAATTAAAATGATTAAGCTCCTTTAAGAACATGCTGTAATCATTTCCTTTTCCAGCCAAACACACACGCCGCCCCTAAATGAGACCGCTGGGTGATCAGGCATTATACTGACTCCAGATCTGGATATATAACGCATTTCACATGATGACACATGATGATGTTTGATTTAAAAACATCTCTCCTGTCCTGTGCTGTGCTGAAGACGACGTTTAAACACAAAACTCACTATCATGCAAGAAGTTCTCTTAAGAAACCAGTAAGCAACTACCTAGAACACCCTAGCACCACATGCAACACCCTGTCAACCAGGTGGGTGTCACAGTTTGTGGTGTGTTCACTTGTATATATATATATATATAATATATTATATATATATATGAAGGCTGTCAGGCACTGAAAATGTGATTTAAAATTACTGAAAGGCGAGTAATATTAAATAATCCGATTAATCGCTATTAGCACAACATAAAATTTTTGCCAAGAAGTACCACCAAAGATAAATTCTTATTGGTCTGTTCATTATTTCAAATTTAACTTAAGACACATATTTTTAGGTCAAAGAGCTTTGTTGGTAAATCTTGCAATAGCGAACCCCTGGTGGTTGGTGAGGAACTGCAGGCGTTTTGGCTATAACTATAACTTGGTTAATATAAACTAATAAAAATATGTCAAATATTTATTCACATTCATAAATTATCTAAATAAACACTACAAAAAGAAAATATATTTGCTACGGCTTAGATTTTACCTACATGTCAGTCTGCCCATAGCTGACATTCAGAGAACCGTGAACTGCATGTTTGTTTAATGATTGAACTTTGAGTCAATAGGTTCTGTTTAAACAAGTATGCATATAATATATATATATATATAGATTATCCCTGAATCGCATGGCTTTATATACCTCTTTGCTGGCAACCACCCACAACTTCTTGAGATGTCAAGGCTGGTTTCATCAGTCAGTCAGTCATTGTTTGGCATCTGCAATATAGAGAAACAGCAGCATTCAGTAGAAAATCACGGATGCATTCCTTGTGCTCTGAACTCCGGTCCTCACGGCAGTCTGGGATTTTGAATGAGTCGCCACTGACCTCACTAATTGGTCATCAGCATAAATAACGAGTCAATGAGCTGAACTCACAGCGTGTCATAAATCAAACACTTCAGGCCGCTCAGAGTTCACCATGAAATTAATCACTGTCTCTATTAATGATGTTACCACACACACACACACACACACACACACACACACACAGCCCTATTAAAATGCTGCTGTGTGGAGGAGACAGGAGCTGTAAATCAGTGCTGATAAGAGAGTCTGCAGCTCCCGCCGTTACACTGCCACTAAATGACCCCACGCTCGAGTGCAGCGCTGCTCTACATTATACATCTGCAATATAATACATGTGCAAAAGATGCTATTCGTGCATATGCCCTAAACTGTCATGTAATGCTTACTCTCACCTATAATGTTTTGTCTATTTCTTATACTGTGCATGTTCTGTGTATCTTGTTCATAATGCATTTTTTTCTTCTTTAAATTTTCAACTGAGAAAATTGTTATAAGAGAGTTTTATTTTGTCCAACGGTGCATATTCGTGCATTTCTATTAAAGCACAATTCTCGGTGAGTCATGCATGCAAAGTTCACACTTTTTGCACAATTTGAAAACATTATAGCTTGACTGGAAATGACACATCATTAAATGATTCCGTTCACAAGTGATATTTACCTTTTTCTTCAAATGTCACGCCTCATATTTCATCTCTAGCTCTTCACTGACACTTGTGGCTCTTTGGAAAAAAATACAAAAAAAATGTAATTAAAAAGTCATGGTTGAAATATCTGAGAGGCAGTTGTAGTATGTGTATAAAAATGTCAAAAAATATCTAATATAAGGCCTATTCTTATTTATTTTTTAAATATATCACAAAATCACTCTTTTTTCACAAATCACCAACCAAAATACATTCATATGATTTTGAAGAAGAATGATTTTAAGTTGTAAAATTATAACTTTTATAATACTGTTTTTATTTGTGCATTATGTGTACATTTTACCACACACACATAATATAATATATGTATAAGTTGTTAAATGAGCTATTGGTATTTAAAGATTGCCTATATTTTTTTCAACAAAATAAATCACCCTTTTTTTCAATAACTTTTTTTCCATTAAACTATATTTTTTGTATTTTACGTTTTTATTATATTTTAAAGACTGACATATACTCATATATAAAATTATTATGTATATATACAAACATTATCGATATCTATATAAATATATAAAAAGAACGATGATAAGACAAAAATATAAAGATAACAAAGAAAAATAGAAGAGATCGAGAGAGAGAGCATGAAAAAGAGAGTGAGAGAGAGCGAGAGAGAGCGAGATTGAGGGGTTGGGATGTGTAAAATAAAGTCATACACATAAAAAATTAAAATTCATAAAAGGCATTTGAAAAACTGCCTTAATATAAACGACGAAATCTCTTGGTTTTAATTTAAAAAAATCAATTGCTGGCTCCCAATGCATCCCAGTTTCCCACATGGAATCAATAAAGTACTGATTAATTGATTAATCTATCCAAGGGCAGGAATTAGAATTTGTGTCTTTCTCACATAAACAGACTTCAAAAGACTCGTTACAAAAGTAGCTTTGCAATCTAAACACCATCAGCTCTGACATTCTGCCCAACAATTCATTTGTGTTTCACAGAAGAAAGAAATATGGCACAACATGAGGGTGAGTAAATGAATTGTCATTTTTATGAGGACTATTTATTTAATAATAAAAAAATAGGGAAAGAAATATCACAGACAGACAGACAGAGAGAGAGAGAGAGAGAGAGGGATGTCTCTGGAAACAAACAGATGCAAAACTCTTCATGTTGATGCCATAAACTGACTGTCCAATTATTATAGTTGACAAAAGCACTCATGAGATATTGTGTGTTTCTCTGGAGCCGCGGGACGCTGAGATTAATGCCGTGTCTCTCCACAAACCCTGATCATTTGGGCCACATTGTAGCCACAACGGCAAGAAAAATGAGTCGTGCTCCAGATGATCAGAACCAGTAAGCTGCGCGGTGAAGGTTAAACTGTGTAATAGTGTGAGCTCACAGCGCTGACAGAATGCCGTTATTTACAGTCTGAACAAAACACCCCAGATATGAAACAAACCCAACTGCTGCTCATGAACTCTCTCTGGAGTTCATTTGTAAGATTAGTGATCTGAACAAACACCAAACAACAAGCAACAGCCTAAATAAAAAAAAAAGATTAAAAACTAGATTCAAATACTGTCTATATCAAAACCTTTTGAAACACAAGCAGACTGTAATTCTGTTCTCTACAGACAGCTTTGTGAACAAGTGGGACTGACCGGAGATGAGAGAGACGTCCAAACTGATTCTGATTTGATGAGAGTCACTCTGGTTGAATCAGTTCTTCTGTCGCACGAGCTGAAGATGTTGAGATGTTGGAGAGTCACTGCAGGTCTCCACTCTTTTATTGACTCGAAGTCTTGTAGATGCGTCCAGACTTCAGTCTGACAACCTCATCTGTAACAAGACATCAGAACTGACTGCAATCAGCTGGAACGGCTTTCCTTAATTTATGGCAATTTTATTTAAATCATAGTACAGCTGTTCAATTCAATATGTCTTTATTCTATATTTTAATTTATTTATACACACATATATATATATATATAGCTTAATATTGGATTTTTTTCATATATGAGTTATACAGAATTTAATTTAATATATGTTATGTCAATCTGTTATATACATTTTTCTAAATATTTTTAAAGAACATATTATACTTAAGTAACTATATTCACATCTATTTTGTAATTGTCTTTTAATTTGTTTTTATTTATGTAGAATTAATATAATACTAGATTTTTTTTATTTATTTGAAAAGTTATTGAAAAATTTAAAAAATGTATTTTAATTTTAATTGTTTGCATTTATTGTTTATATTGTATAACTACTTAATATTCTATTAATTATATTCAACATACTTATATTGAGTATATCAATGTATTAGAAAATTGTAACATATCTGAAATATGTAATTGACAAAAAATTAAGTGTTTATTACACATACATATATATTATTATCAATGTTGTTCTGATCTTTCAGTATGTCATGTTCATCTGTGTTTGTCTATCTATTTTGAGCACTACACATCAGTAAACTGTAGTTCATTTCAGTAAACACATGAGGATTGCATTACAGAAGAATAGGATACATCTCGACAGCGTTCCCAGATGCCCCGGCTCAATCGTCCCACTCCAAACACACACGCTCGGCTGTAACAGGAAGCAGTTCAGTCCGTGTGACTCGTAGCATCTGTCATCTGGACAATCAATGGTTCCTCTCAGACGTTCACCCCTGAAGAGGACCGTCATGCCGAGCACGGACAGAGAAGCCGATCCTCTCTGGGGACAATTACATGAAGAACAGCTCAGTTTAACGCCAGAAATGGATCTACAGTTTCCCTGATGCGCAGATGGAGACATTTCCACTGTACTTTTTAGCCGTGTCATCAAATAGCATGAATGTAGATGAGATTGGAAGTGACAGACTTCAGGAGAATATAACCTCTCGCATATTCACCGTGTGTAAAGTCACGCTGGGGAGATGGTGAATGTTTGTCATGATTGTGACTTATGGCTGTTTTATTAATTCATGCCTGCTGTTCTCATTTCTACAGCCTCAGAGGAACCTGATGAACCTCCTACAGCGAATATCAGATGTCTGAGAGCACCGAGAGAAAGCATTATGACTAAGAGAAGAGAGTATGTGCGCTTTACCAGACTGAAGCTATTTACAAAGGGCTGAATCTTAAAAATGTAATAAAAAATATATATATTTGCGTAGATATTTTTTAATATCTTAATATATATAGATATCTATACTTTATATTATATTCATATCATTACATATTTTATACAACAACTTTTATATAGATTTTTTTTCATACTAATATAGTTTATGATATATTCGTTAAAATATAATAATATCGTAATCTTTAAAAATATATAATATATATTAATATGTATTTTATTTTTGTAATGTTATTTGTAATTAATGTAATAATCACTAGATAAATATAATTATTGAAATGTCAACATTTAATTAAACTTAATTAACTATGTTATATGTTTGTATACGGTAATCATAATCTTAAAAAAATAAGTGAAATAATTTAAATCTTGAATTAAAGTATCTTATATACCAAAAATTACACACACACACACACACACACACACACACACATACACACATATATATATATATAAAATCTCAAATAAAAACTATGAGAAGTTAAATTCTTTTTTTATATATTTTTTGCAATTAAAATGTAACAAATAAACGTATAATAAACACAACTGTTAACACTGGAATACAGTGGATAAACAGAGACGTGATTGATGAAAGCAGGCCAACGGTGCGCGGCTCATCAGCTCTCCCTCTTCCGGTCTTTCTTTGTCTCCGTCGCTCTCTTCCTTTGGCCTTTTATCATCAAAGAGCACATCTGTTTATTGTAGTTCCTTCGCTGCCTCTTAAGTGTGCTCGTGTTACCTTGACCGGCACACTTGCATTGTTAGTGAAGAGAAGGAGTAAAAATAAACAGGCCTGAGAATGAGAGGCGTACCTTCCTAAACATCAATTGTTGTGGCAGGGGAATAGAAAAGTCCCAGCGTGAGAGCTTGGCCGCGGTCATTTCCCCTAAACGTGTCGCTGCGCTGACAGTATCGGTGTGGTATTGGCTGTAGAATTAGAGCGGTCCGATTGTTCTGCTGTTTCTGCTGATCTTGTGTCAGTTTGACCTCAGATTCATCTGGAGGACTCGCGGTTCCTGGCAGAAACATGATCTCTGGCCTGAGAGGAAACGTGTGAGTCTGACACCTGAAAATCAGTGCTGCTCACTAAAAGCTGATTAAAGCTTACAACACCCCAGCAATGGCATAGCAACACCCTGCAAACCACCTACAATATCTTTGCATTGTTGCAAAGTTTTGTAACAACTCTAATTAAAACTCTCACTCTAAAAAGGTTCAGCTCATGGATTTTTACATTTGAATGAACATTTCACTGTTATTTTGATATATTGCTTCAACTGAAGTTTGTGATGTCCCTGAACAGACCAAACAAAATTAACACTCTGGTGTTGCTCGTGGCATTTTTTTATTGCAATGAAATGAATGTACTATATTTAGTTTATTTTCATTTTCAGGGGATGTTATGGTACTAAATTATATTTATGGAATAGTTATGATCCATTGATTACCTGTTTATTTTTTTGTATGATCTATTTATTACCACTTTTTGAGAATAGACCTAAAAATGAAATGTCCAACTTAAATTGTTGTAAATCTTGAATGTTTGGTGCACAGACTTAAGTTTGATCTCTTTTTAAAGAAGACACTTGACAGAATATTGCTGAAGTGAAAAAAAAGTTATAGAAGCTTAGGTAACACTTTATTTTAAGGTGTCCTTGTTACATGTTACATGTAATTACTATTATAATAACAATTAACTATGCATACTTACATCAAGTACCCTACAACCCTAACCTAACCCTAATCGTAATACATGGTTTATTAATATTACTTAGTGCTTAATGTATCATTACACGGAACAAGACACCTTAAAATAGTGAACCACAGCTTGTTTTATTCCTTCTTGACAATCTCTTTTAAATATTTTCTATTAATCAATATATTTCTAAAACATGTTTTTACTCTAAAACTGCAAAACAAAAAAACAATCAAGCCAGAAGATCTATCTCAAAATGAGCTTTAATCAGATTTTTTTTTTTGGTTTTTGTTGTCGCATAACCAACACTTCCTAGATGAATCTGCTCCCATTCAGTTCCATGGAGTCATTTTTGAAGTGGTGACTATTTTTTCAGGACCATTAACCTTTTCAAATCATTGCCTGATTATGCCACGTTTTCATACCATTCCAGTGACGTAAAAAAAAAAAAAGTAAAAAAAAATGAGGGTTAAACTACACCTACAAAATAATTTAGGTACCACTGTTGGATGCAGGTA
Source organism: Sinocyclocheilus anophthalmus (assembly GCA_018155175.1). Lineage (NCBI taxonomy): Eukaryota > Metazoa > Chordata > Actinopteri > Cypriniformes > Cyprinidae > Sinocyclocheilus > Sinocyclocheilus anophthalmus. Next base: position 116,174 of record JADLZN010005301.1, read on the forward strand.
TAAGTGAAAAGTGAAAGTGAATTGACATGTGGCCCCGAGTATGGTGACCCATACTCGGAATTAATGCTCTGCATTTACCCATCCAAAGTGCACACACACACACCGTGAACACACACCCGGAGCAGTGGGCAGCCATTTATGCTGTGGCAGTTGGGGGTTCAGTGCCTTGCTTAAGGGTCTTACCTCAGTCGTGGTATTGAAGGTGGGGGAGAGCGCTGTACATTCCCTCCCCCCACCTACAATCCCTGCCGGTACGAGACTCAAACCCACAACCTTTGTGTTACGAGTCCGACTCTCTAACCATTAGGCCACGACTTCCCCACAAATAAGACAACTAACTATCCACAGACAGTGATTTGCTATTATTAAACTAATACATTGCAAAATCTGATTCTTTCTAGCTGAAGAGATAAATATAAGCTTGACCAAAACGGCATGAAGCACTACAAGCAAAAATAGCATTCTACCAACCAATTCAATAAATAATGAATAAAATTAATAATTATATTCATATTTTTAGAACTGCATATATCCTTTCCAGTGCATGAGTTTATAATGGAAGATGAATAAATGAAAGAGCTGAAGGAAATACGGGGTTACTGTGACAGATGTGTGTCTTCATGTGGATGGAGACGCCAAGAACATCCCACACACGGAGAAGAGCAGCGAGCGCAAATGTTCTGGCTCTACAGCTGTACACGGACACAAACCGAGTCAAGTTAACACAGCAAATTACTGAGACTCATCCCTCAGTTTGTAAAAATGAACTAAAAATCTGTTTACATAGAGTTATTTGAAAGTATAGGTAAAACATTACACATTAACATGAGACTAGCATTATAACAACTTATAATTAACTATTCTGTTTGACTAAAAAATGGTAATTATTAACAGCATGATGTGCTATTGATAGAGCTTAATTTGAATCTGTGTGTCTGTCTATAATTTTTACTCAAACTTATAACTACCCCAAACTTAAAACCTTCTGACTTAAAGCTATTAAATCTACTTCATACTTTCTGGTCAGGCTTTCTCAAGCCTACATTTTTATCTAGATGCTATCGACAGAGCTTCATTTGAGCTGAAGCAAAAACACTGAACATCTCTGACCTGATCAAACAGAAGCTACTGAACAAACAGAAACAGGTGTGACGTTTAGCAATGCATCTGAAACAAACAAATACAAAATACTGTAATCTATCAGAAAGCCTTTCCGATCAGGAAAGCCATAGTAAATCTGCAGAGCATCATCTTAGCGGCTGCTGCCCTGCGGGGCCTTAAACAACTCACATGATTCATTACGGAGGATTTGACGAGAGTCTGATGGCAGTCGGCCATGTTCACGCTTTCCTGAGGGTAACAGCTGCAACACAACACATCCGAGAGAGACAGATGTGCCTCTCACACACATGTGCACATCATAAACACACACACAAACCTCTGCGCGCCGCCGATGGCCCTTGCTGTTTACAGTCATCCATTCTGACTGACAGTGCTCTTCAGTAACAGCTGCTGATTACAGACTTTAAGCACTTACAGTAACAGTTGTGTGCATTTCGGGTTTATTTTACACAACAACTATTTATGCTTATTGGAAAAACATGTTGATAGCTTATTAGCATGCTAACATCACACAGCGCTTCACATACGGCTGGGTTGACAATATTGAATAATCAATTTTCAATCTTCATATTGATGAACCGATATTGATTCTTAAACTCGGAAGTCGATGTTTTAGCCTTGAATTCTGTCAATTTTAATGTAATATTTAAACAATAAATACCATTAGCCATAGCCGCCTCAGTTCAAGCGGCACGTGAACCAATTTCCTGTTTACTACAAGTTACAGCACAAAATAAACATGAATGAACATCATAAGTTGTTGAAAGAAACAGAACATACTTATAACATACTTACTAAAGGAATCATGTCTAATATAATCGATCAATCGGTGTTTCAACCGCGGAAAGACGCCAATAAAATAGCTTGGAAACTATATGTCACGTGACGTCACATTAACCTCAGAAAAGCCGTTCCTTTTTTAGTCAGTCTATAAAAATAACACATTTTCTTACTATATCACATATTCTTTATTTTCGACTTAACCTGTTAGTGATGCCTTCCTTATTTAATATATGTTTGAATCAATATGTTATGAAAACAAGTTTTTATGACATCCACCCTATTTCAACAATAAATTCTGGACTAGAAACATAATTATATCTTTAAAAATATATATAAAACTGCTTTATGTGCAATTTAGATGTTTGTATACAAACTTCTTTACAAACTTGTATATCAATTTTAATTATATAATAGGGTTCCCAACTGTAAACAGTACATACATTTTTCTTAAGGTAAACTTTACAGCATTAATTGAGAGATTGTTTTCTTTAAATTAATTTTTTTTTACATGTACTGTCCCTGACATATATATCCAAATGAATCAATATCCAATATCGAATCAAAATACACAACAAAATATCACTGAATATCATTAACGGGTGTGTGCATGACGTGTATTCTAGATCCAAAACACATTTTTCTTTATTTAAACTGTTAAACAGCCAGATTCTTCACTTATTCCTGAAAATCCACTCTTCAATTTTGCCTTGAATTAAACAGGATATTTTTCCTACTGTACCTTTAAGACTTCTGCTGTACAGTATATGTAAATAATCTTGATATCGACAGAAAATATTAAGTGTGTTATACCCATAAACAACCCAAAACAGAAAGCTTGCGTACCCCTGGACTGATTTGATCTGCTGTCTCTGTGTTTTGTGTGTTCAGGTGAGATTTCAGCACTGAAGCCGTCTGGGATCACATGAGTTACTGCTGCTTATTTTAACATGACATCTCAGATAAACAATGATAAGCTTCAACGAGGATATTCACAACAGTGATGTGAGATTAGACCTTAATTTATGACCTGTTATAAACTTCCCTCTTATCTACTCACTGACTCAACTGATGATTTTTCCTGAGAAGGGCTGTGAATGGAGATCCGCTTCCACTTTTAGAACATTACTGGAACCCAATGAGTTTCATGGCAATTCTCGAATATTCTTCCTCTCATGCAGACGAAACGCTGTACTCAAAACCAGAGATATTACATTATGTTTTCTGGAATTGGCTGCAAATTTTAAATGCACAAATCTGTAATAAAAAGAAAAGAAAAGAATAAAATAAAATTCAAAACCACAAATCTGATTTTAAAAAATTATAATAATTATATAATAATGCTGTACTCAAAACATGAGAGAGAAAGAGAGAGAAAAAATATTAAATTGAGTTTCCTGGAATATAATAGAATAGAATAGAATAGAAACTTAATTATAATAATTCGATAATTCAAAAATAAAATTTGCTTTTTATTTTGTTTTTTTATATTTATATAGTAACAGTGCTGCGCCCAAAACAAGAGAGAGAGAGAAAAAATATCACTTTGGCTGCAAATTTTTTATTGCACAAATCTCCTAAAACAAATTAAAACAGAAAAATTTTATAAAATCATAAATCCATTAATTGTAATTCAATAAGCGAAAAAAAATGCAAATCAATAACTCAAAACAAATCTGCCAATATAAAATGCAATAAATTATAATAATTCATTTAATTATAATAATTCAAAAACACAATTCTGCTCAAATAAAGTCTGCTAAAGTAAAATGATTATATAATAATTATTGATTCTGGGCTGGGAATAGAGATCTGCTTCCACTTTTGTGTAGTTTAGTTGGTTACATCCAACACAGATAACGTGCTACTCAAAACACATGCAGTGTAAGAACCAGCGGCGTTTGGATGGATGAATTATGGAGAAAAAGCCCTAAGGCCCTTGACCTGCCCTTCAGCTCTTTAATAAGAGTCTGGAAAGCATTTGCATCTCATTTTTACGGATGAGTTCCAGAGATCCTCCATCACTGTCCTGCAAGAACAGCTGCTCTCCTTCAGTCTGATCAGCGGCTCTCCAGCACAGAAAGCATTTGTCAGGATGAGCTGATTTCCTGTTGCCATCGCACAGATGAGATAGTTTCCATGTATGAGCAGATGAACCTGGCTCACGGGCCTTCATCTGGGGTTATTAATAAAGCAAGGTCCATGTCCAGTGACAGATTTATAGTTTAGGGTACAGCACCAGTGCAGTGGAGGGACACAGGACACAGATTTTACCTTGGACATCAGTTGGCAACTCAACAAAGTATCAAAAGTGTTTATCGTACAAAATTTATTGTAGAATCAGACTTGGAAACAGATTCTTATTACCGGGGAGGGGGAGGGGCATTCTCACTTGGGAGAGCGTTTGATTGGTCAAAAATCTGTGTAGTGCAGCGTGAGTCGTACATATTTTCTCACTTCCTGTAAGAGAAAGACAGCAAATTTGAAATGCATAAATCTGCTAAAATAAAATAAAATAATAAAAATGTAATTTTGATAATATGATAATTCAAAATATCTTCTGAAATAAAATGTATAGCTTCAATGACATTATTCAATTATAATAATTCAATAATTAGAAACACAAACCTGCTAAATATACCAAACAACTAAATATATATAAAAATTAATAAAATCCAATTACATTTTTTTTATTGTATTTTATTATGTTTATATCAGTGTGCAACACACATCGGCGGCACAGAAAAGGTGCAAATATAGAAAATATAAACATAATAAAAAAATTGAAGTGTGATTGCATCATTTAAACACATTTGCTGAAATAAAAAGCTATAATAAATTTGAATTTCGAATAATTCAGAATGCAAAACACAAATCTGGCTAAATCTACAAATAAACGAAATATACGTATAATAAAATAAATAAACATAATTCAATATCTGCTGCAATAAAAATACCATCTGTTGCAACACAACAAATCTTTAAAATATAGAAAAACCATAAAGATAGAAAAAATAATTTAATTTTAATTTACGCATTCAAAACATTGGGTGAATACATATAAATAATTATCATAAATACTTTAAACTCTAAATATAATAAAATAATCTACATATATGAAAAATAAAATAAAGATTTAATTACAGTAAATTTAATCATTCAAAAATATCTGCTGCAATAAAATAAAAAAGATTATAATAAATTCACTAGGCTTGATTTTTGGGTTACTTGCATTTAATCATTGTTCTGGGAATCCATTTTTGGGTAACGACCACCTGTCGGGAGCCACGGAGTTCAGGCTACTTTGAAACGTTGCTTTGGGACTGTTAGCGTAAGGTTTATATAACATGTTTATATGGACAGTACTTCCTGCTAACCTAAAAAGAAATGAGACGGGACGGGTTGGGACAAATACTTTATGAGTCAAGGTTGAAAAACACTGCAGTAATAAATCACAGCGAGTTCCCATTTGGTTTAGCGAGTTGATATGAAGCAAAACAGGATTTCAATTCTTATCGGAGAAGCAGAGACTATATCCTTTAACCTGAATCATACGGGGGAAATTTACCTCACTATTTCCACCACAACACACACACGGCTCATTTATCCTACTAACCATGCATGCTCTCTCTCTGTGTGTGTGTGTGTGTGTGCTATGAGTAATTGTCCCGTGTGCTTCCTGTCAGGCTGATATAAATTAAACATACACGTCCAGCTGTTTATGCGATCTCATGCTTATAAATGCAGTCTGGCAAACGTCTGAAGTGAATCTCATGACCTACATCAAAGTGGCCCGGTGTTTGGAGCGGAGCAAGAATTTAGAATCCTACAGCCGTCCGTCCTGGACTCTCAACTAAATATCTATATATATATTTAAACATTTGAAATCAAATAACAGTTAAAATAAATAAATTAAACAATTTAATAGCTAATAACTGAATAAAAACTTTACATAGTTATTTATTTTGTTAAAATAGGAAAACATGATAAACACATTTTAAATGTAATTTTTAATAAAAATAACCTATAACCTAACATACATTACAGATAGACACACAACTCATTTAAAAAATTTTTTTATTCTTATCTTTATAACATCTAGGTTATTTTTTCCAGCTGTAGTTTGAGTTATTTTAATATAATCAACAAACTAAATGAAATTGATAACGTTGCTGCAATAAATAAGTTAAAGTTATTTAAATGATTTCAGTTAAATTGATTTTATTTTAAGTAAAGCAATTTATTACAACATTATTTTTATTTATACATATTATTTTGGGTGAAATATGACCTGGATTTTAATGTACAAAATACAGTAATAATACTTTACATAAATTTATGCAGATTTTTTGAAACATGACCTGGAAATATTCTGCAGTTATGTCAATGGTTTTGCTTCACAAGTATGTTTAGGGATGTCCCATATAACTGATCTATATAAGTACAAACACAGCAAAGGATGGCCAAAAACACAACAACACACACACACACACACACCACACACATGCTCGTTTCATTCTATAATCTACTCCTTTGACTGGTCGTATTCAACCGCTCCTCACACACACACACACACACACAATCGTCCTATTCTCTCTCCTGCCGCCTGCACATTTGCCAAGGTCAACACTAGGAAATGATCTGGAGATAGTGTCAGTAGATTTATGTCCTCGCTCTCTCACTGTGTGTGTATTTACAGAATAAAAGCTCACAGATGCTGTCCTGAAATCATGTATGTAACCCCACAGAACAATGCTGTGTCTCACACGTGTGTGAATATGCCTTGTGTCAAAGTATAATCATGCATTGTTAGGACAGAAATTAATTAACAGACTTAAGCTTAAATGGTAAGAGAAAACACTCCCAGCTGTTGTTGTTCATGTGAAAGTGGTTTATGATTGTGTGTGTGTCTGTGTGTGTGTGTGCGTGCGTGTGTGCGTGCGTGTGTGTGTGTGTGTGTGTGTTGTGTGTGTTGTGTGTGCTGTGTGTGCTGTGCGTGTGTGTTGTGTGCGTGTGTGTTGTGTGTGTGTGTGTGTGTGGGTGTGTGTGTTTTTTTTTTTTTTTTGTGTGTGTGTGTGTGTGTTGTGTGTCTGGTGGTGTGTGTGTGTGTGTGTGTGTGCATGTGTGTGTGTGTAATTGCTTTCTGTCATTTATTTATGTTTGTCCTGGGCTTGACTTTTGAGCAAACGTTCTTCCACTAACATTTAATAGGTATATCTAATGGATCTTATAAAAAAAAGAAATGCTAAGAAAAAACCATAGAAATAAATAAAATAAAATTTTGATAAGGCAAAATTTAAAAATAAACATTTAAAATTTTAAAAAAGTACAAATTAAAAATTAAAAACCAAAAAATTTTCATTTACAATTTTTAAAATGTAAAATATTCAAAATTACAACAAATTTTACACATTTACGAATTTAAATATAAACATTACAAAAATAAAATGTATTTTAATGATACTTTTAAGTAAATTCATGTAATTAATTAATTAATTAAATTGTAATTAAATGGAAAAAAACAATAAATCAATTAATCAATCAATGAATGCATGTTTGTCATCATTTAGATTTCTATTTTTCAGCCTCACTCTCGTCCTGACACTTACAGTGTGTCTGAACCATTGTGATGCAACACAATCACAGCCAATCAGAACTGAAGATGAAGCTGAGTGCCAGAGTAACTGAGAGCTTTAACTGAGCTCGATTACATAAACACACACATGACGCCGGTCCAGGCCAGCGTTTCTCTCTTACAGTCTCACTGACGGTAAATCTCATCCTCGCCTAATAGTATTAGCAGCTTAGTGTTTACATGCTAAATAAAGGCATGAGACGCTGAGCTGAGATCAGCAGACTCACACTCCAGCCTCTAATTAATTCGGTCTTCATCCGTATGTTGTGTGTGTGTCTGTGTCTGCGTGTGTGTGTGTGTGTGTGTCTCCTGTGTGTGTGTGTGTGTGTGTGTTTTTTTGTGTGTGTGTGTGGGTGTGTGTTGTGTTTGTGTGTGTGTGTTTTGTGTGTGTGTGTGTGTTTGTGTCCATCGCGTGATTACGCATTTCCTGCCAAAATCAGCTTAGCAGATGCTTGATTAGTGTTTACGGTGAAAACAAGCTGCTGCTTGAGCACCAATAAACGGACTGTGCAAAACTCACTATAATGCAAGGATGCTGTGAGTGTTTGTTGACGTTTGGTTGTTAGGTGGTTTCTGGCTGGTCCAAGTCAGTCTAAACATGATTGGTGTACTTTTGAGACACTAAAATAGGCTATAAATGACAAACAGCTTCAAAGATTCAAGCAGCACAGTTTCTATGTGTAATAAATACACATAAACTCAGATGGAGTTTGGGGTTCCTTGCCGTGTCGCCTCTGGCTTTTAGTTGGGGACACTTAATTTCCAGCTATATCGTCGACTTGATTGCACAGATACTGAACTGAGCTGGATGATGACATCACTGATTTGAATGATGAACTGTCTTTAACTGAAAAATTTGTGTTTACTATTGTCATTTTGCATTATTGACACTATTTTCCTAATTAATGCTGTTCAGTTGCTTTGACACAATCTGTATTGTTAAAAGCGCTATATAAGTAAAGGTGACTTGACTTGACTTAAATACACACACACACACACACACACACACACACATACACACACTGCAGTTCTCTAGAGGGGGATTTCCAGCAGCATCCGGCCAGCACAGGTGGCCTGAAGACTTTCCAGAAGCAGGAACAGCCCTAAAAATTCCAGCAAGACCAAATTAGATCTGAAGCATCCAGCTGAAACGAAACGCTTTTATGGAGTCAAACGCCTTCTATGCAAACACTCTGCTCTCTTTCTTCCGTGAAACTGTACTACTCACTATTTATATGACACATATTTATGACATATATTTATATGACACATATATTGTGGCTGTATACTTTAATACACATCCTGACACATGTGATTCTTTAGTGTACATTATTTAAATGAAATAAAATGTCTAAACATTGGGACTATTTACTTAGTGTACATTATTTCAACAAAAACAAAAAGTCTAATCCAATGTAACTCTTTACTTAATGCACATAATTTCTATAAAATAAAATTTCTAAGGAATTGTGACCATATTTACTCAGTGTACATTATTTCAGTAAAATAAAATAACATCTAAAACATTGTGACTATTTACGCAGTGTACATTATTGCAATAACATGAAATTAAACAAAAAATATAACTAAATAAAGCAAAACAAATAAAATAAAAACATTCTAAACCATTGTGACAATATTCACTTAGTATATATTATTTCAGTAAAAGAAAAGAAAAAGTCTAAACCATTGTGACTATATTTGCTTAGTTTATTATTTCTATAAAATAGAAAAATAACATATCTAAACCATTGTGACTATTTATGCAATGCACATTATTAAAAAAATAATAATAATAAAAATAAAAAAAAAAAAAAAAAAAAAAATTCTAAACCATTGTTACTATATTCACTTAATGTGAATTATTTCAGTAAAGTAAAATGAAATAAAATAAAATATTAAAATAAAATACAATTTCTAAACCATTGTTACTACATTTACTTAGTATACAAAATAAAATAAAACTAAATAAAATAGCTCCGCCTCTGTTTTAGGCTACTGTTGTAATTCATGCAGACTCTCTAAAATCCTGATGATGCAATGCTTTTTAACATTAACTTCAAAGTTGCAGCAGTAATATTCAATACAAATAGACTTTTTGGGAAACGTGGAGATGCTCTGAAGGCTGACCTTCACTTTCAACCTCCACATGTCAGTCAAAAAGCCTAAATAGATCAACACGAATATGAATCTGAATATCCTGTTTGACAAAAACAGATCAAATGAGATGCGAATGGCACTTAATGAGCCAAAACCCAAAGTGTGACCTGGAAATCCTTTCAACGCTGTACAATTAGTCCTAAATATCAGCATGAAGCTGCAAAAGCTGTTTGAATTTGAACAACACTGAAGACAGACAGCGAATAATTGAAGGATGACTAAACTACCAGCTGAAAACAGGCGGTTTGCCGCGTCCTCGGGTCGCGTGAAGCGTTTACGAGATTGAGTTCAGTCGAGTAAATTGTGCTGTCGACAGGGTGTTCCTGCGTTTACGAGCCTCCTGACTGCTTCACCATCAAACTACAACACAAACACGCTCGTTAACAGATTAAAAAGCTCGTCTTTGAACAGCTGTAACTCAGGAACGGTTAACCTGGTTATAGTCTGAATGAGGTCAGACACAGGACACAAGCAGGACAAACATTATTAACTCTATACATCAGAACCAACAGACAGTAGCTACAATTATCAGCTTCTCTCAGCCGTCATAAATGAACCCTCCGCAAACACATCACCTGGCCTCGATGAGACTCACAGGTACGCGAGACATTCTGTCCCGGCCTCAGGAGGTCTGGAACAGATCTGAGATCAGAAGACCAGGGTCAAATTAGAAGACAGCAATTTACAACCTGTCACCTGTCAGTGATGTAAATACTGACGCACTGCTGACATGGAAAACACACTCAAAACTAAACTCCAGATGAACTAAACACAACTGCAAAGGTCACACAGGTCACGATCCTAAACTGAGTCACATGTTAAATATATACACTACCATTCAAAAGTTTGTGGTTAAGATGTTTTCGAAAGTCTCTTCTGCTCACTAAGGCTGCATTTATTTGATCAAAAACACTGTAAAAAATGTGAAATATTATTACAATTTCACACAGCTGTTTTCTATGTGACTCTAATTTATTTCTGTGATGTGCAGCTGTATTTTCAGCATCATTCCTCCAGTCTTCAGTGTCACATGATCTTCAGAAATCAGTGTAATATGCTGATCTGCTGCTCGAGAAACATTTCTGAATATTATCAATGTTGAAAACAGTCGTGCTGCACAATATTTTGGGAACGTGATGGCTTTTTCAGATCACAGATGACTCAAAAGTTCAAGAACAGCATTTGTATGAAATAGAAATCTTTCGTAACATTATAAATATATTTACTGTCACGTTTGATCAATTTAATCCTGCTTAATAAACGTAATAATTTACTTTTATAGCTTTATAGCTAATAATACGTTTTATTTTGTAGCTATAATCATATTCTTGGTAATTATACACTGGGAGTGTTATTATTGCTCTTCCTATTGCAAGTCATTACATTTCCATATACTCACATTAGACGTCTTGTTCATTCAGTCAGTTTTTTAAAGACACATATGTTTCTGCCAGAGGGAACAGACAGACTCCACAGATATTGTGTTTTTGAGTGTGGAAGCCAGAGGGAGCGTGTAAATTTCCCTGTGGGCATCTTCAGCTAACAAACACCCGCAGGCCGCCAGACACCAACACACCAGCTACTAATTAACCTGGCAAACACACAGTAACCAGCACTTCAGTAGCCAATAACAAGGCAGAACTATTTCTTCACCGCGTTTACATACACCAGCGCAGCTTTGAAGTGTGCTTGTAAACTGAAGGATCTTTCAAAGCTTAAGACGCCTTCTTTTGGCTCAATATTACGGCAGACTCATGTCTCTGCAGAGAAGGCAATAAAATATAAATATTTGATGAAAAAATAAGAAATTTGTCCTTAAAGGACTACAATTACTAAACCAAAAACTATTCAAAATCGTTTTTCTTAAAATAGAAATAAAATAAAATATTAATATATTTGATGAAAAACTTAAAACAAAAATCTGAGGGGAAATAACAGATTAAATTAGAAATGTTGCCTGCAAACTACTGCAAACTTTCTAAAACTCAAACACTTTTAATATTGTTTCATTAATTGAAATAAGCAAAAATAAATAAAATATAAACATTAGATAAAAAGCTTAACTATTTCTTTGGCAACTAACTAAATAAAAATATTAGTTCAAGGACTCAAATTACTAAAACTACAACTACTAGAAATTGTTTCCAATTAATTGACATAAATTAGAAAAAATAACATATAAAAAAAAAAAAAAAAAAAAAAACCTTTTAGAAAAACAAAATCAGAATATGCCTCGGTTCAAATAAACATAAAAGTTAAGTAAATTACTACATTTTTGTCATTCTAATTTAGTATACTGAATTAAAATAAGTAGAAATAAAATAAAAAATTTAGATCATAAAAATTTTAGCCTTTGGCAACTACTGAAATTAAGTTTTAATTGGCCATTTAGTTAAGTACTTTAAAAATAATTACAAAAAAGTATAATAATAATAAATACTATAAAACCATATAAATAGCTAATAATAAAACACTATGCACATACCACATTACCAAAAAAAAAAACTAAAATTTAAATACATACTATAATCGTATATAAATAATATAAAAATATATATATTTATTTTTGTGAGTTTAGTCATTTTATTTAGAATACCGCCTTAGAAGACTGCTGTCTATGTAGGCAGTATACAGCAAGGCAGCTAACTAGATTGTGAAACAGCACTTTGGAAAATCATAAAGTTCAGCCTATCAGTTATCTGTCCAGACTCAAGGACAGTGTGACCTCTGACCTCAGCAGTGCTACTGTAACCCCTCACTCACAAGCATAGGGTCACCAGGTGGTCACACAAGGGGGGGGAGAGGCCTCTCCACCTGTTCAATACCTACACAAGAGCTAAAAACAGCAGCGTAAATGCATCCACACCCCGTCAGGGTCATAAATCAGCTTTAATTGGCTGTCTTACAGGAGTGTAGTCAGTAATGTTGAGTTACAGTTTAATCAGAGCTCTGGATTCGCAGGACAAACAGAACACAGGACAGACACACCAGTCAGATCTGAGAACATATTTAACACCAAACGTCATTCAGTGCTGTGCTTTGATCCCAGCTAACAGGGAACGTTCTCAGAAGCGCTTTTTAAACGTTAAATAAACGTTAGGACAAAATGTTCTTAATGTTTATGGAATGTTCATATAACTTTAATATTTGATATATGTTCTCATAACTAAAAAACAACATTCTTTAAATATCCACATGACGTTATTTTTACTTGATGGACGTTCTCAATGTTGAGAGAAAACATTTTTAGAATATTAAAAATAAAAATTCAAATAATGTTACATTTTGGGTGAAAATAAAATAAATTTTTTTATAAACATTTAAATAACGTTCTAATCACAACGAGAAAACGGAACATTTTAACGTTCTTAGAATATTAAAAACAAATGTTCAAATAATGTTACATTCTGGGTGATATTACATTTTGTAGAACATTGTGAGAATCTTTTTAGTAACCTTTAAATAGCGTTCTAATCACAACAAGAAAACTGGACATTTCAAAGTTTTAGAAACATTTCAAAACAATGTTCCCACAACATTTTTACAACCTTAATTTGTTACCTGGGATGTAATGGTCAGAAGTTATTTAAATATATAATGCAAGTTCATAGCAATCAGTTCACATTCACTATAAAAAAAGCTTAAAATATAATATATAAGCTTAAATATTAATTAATGTTAAGTTAACAAAATAACCTGAGTACATTGTTCAAGAAATACTATTTAATTATTTACTAGCAATTTCTGAGTGAAAATTGTTGTGAAATAAAACCTACACCAGGTTTTTGGTATATTTCCAAATCATTTTATTTAGAGGAACAGCAAAAATAAATATTAATAACGGATATTTGTTATTTTATGGCAAATAACTGTAAAAAGCTCATGTAAAATTATACACATTTTTTCTAAATCTATTTTTTTTTAATTATTAACTTAATTTTAAAATTAACCCAAATTACAAGTAAATTTAGGCATCGACATTATAATGTACAGAATGAAACGTGTATGGAATCTCAGATCTACTAAAGGTTACATTGAACAGTGTTGAATTATTATATTGACTGATACTGATTAATTAGAAATAACTCATTTCAGACGATAATTGAAATTATACTGATATACCATGCATCCCTGATTGTAACAGGAGCTAGTTTTGGACTGTCTAGTTTTGTTATACACTACTGTTAAAAGTTTTGGGGTCAGTAAGAGAAATTAATACTTTTAAATTAGTTTAATTAACTTAAAAGTGGCAGTAAAGACATTTATAATGTTACAAAGTTTATATTTTCCAAATAAATGATGTTTCTTTGAACTTTTTCATTCATCTGTGAATCCTTAAAATAAATCATCACAGTTTCCAAAAAAATATTGGAACATTAAATATAAACAACAGTTTTCAACATTGATTATAATCAGAAATGTGTCTTGAGCAGCAAATCAGAATATTATACTGATTTCTGAAGATCATGTGACACTGAAGACTGGAATAATAACTGCTGAAAATACAGCTGCGCATCACAGAAATACATTACAGTTTAACAGAGATTCACATAGAATACAGTTAGTTTAAATAGTAAAAAGTTTTCACAATTTTACTCTATTTTTGATCAACTACTGCAGCTTACCAAGGCAGAATATTCATGTTTTTTTCTTAAAAATCCTTCAGAATTAGCAGACCTGTTTAATATAGCAGAAAGATGTTAAATGACATTACGTCAGAGCTCAGATTTACATCAACACCTGCAAAACATTCAGAGCGAAAGTCATTCATTCTGTGTGTTTCTCAACCATTGAGGAAATATTGATGTTCTGAGGTCCAGTGTAAGTGAATGGTCTGATCCTGTGAGACTCACAATAACTACAGCACACACTCATTCATTAAACACTAACATGATGACAAATCTGAGAGTGTCGAACAACAGCAGGAATCAGCACACATCCATTACTGTCTCTCAGCTCTTTGTGTTCCTCTCTTCACCACATTCTCTCTCTCTCTCTCTCTCTCATCTCGCTCTCTCTGTCTCCTCTGATGAAGTTCATCACATCCATGTTTTCGAGAGTAAGCCTCTGGCCAGCATTACCACACACACACACACACACACACACACACACACACACACACAGACACACACACACACAGGTTTGTTTTTGTGAAAAGTGGGGACATCCCATAGGTGTAATGGTTTTTATACCGTATATTCTATTGCCCTACACCAACCCTACCCCTAAACCTACCCCTCACAGGAGACTTTGTGCTATTTCAGATTTTCAATACATTCCATTCTGTGTGATTTATAAGCTTTTGAAAACTGGGGACATGGGGTAATGTCCTGAAAAGTCACCCTCTCCTTGTAATACCTGTGTCATACCTTTGTCATTATACTAATTTATGTCCTCATTTGTCACAAAACCGCGCACGACACCACACCACACACCACACACCCACACACTCACTCTCTCACACACACAGACACACAACACACACAACACACACACAACACACAACACACAACAAACACACACACAACACACAACACACACACAACACACACACACAAACACACACACACACAAAGACACACACAGACACACACACACACACACACACACACACTCTCACACACACCCACACACACACACGCAAACACACACACACACACACACATAAACACACACACACACACACACCCACCCAACACACACACACACACACCACACACACAGAGACAACAGAATACCACACAACCACACACAGGGCTCAGAGGACACACACACACAACGCAGACACACACAACAACGCAAACACACACACACACACACACACACCACACACACAGAGGGATTGAGGTGATTCACAAGTTTGTGCTCTACTCTGTTTGAAATCATCATCCTAATGTAACTAACAACGTTTGAACCTGTTTTGTGTATCCTGATATTTGACTTGCTGCACTGTAAAAATACGTGAATTTACAGTAAAAACAGCAGCTGCGGTTACCAAAAACTTACTGATTTATATGGTAGAGACAGTTTAAAAATTTTATGGTTTATCACTTGAATTTTCGAGTAAAAAAAAGCAGCTTTGGTTGCCTGAAAACTTGTAAAAAATATATGTAGCAACATTGTAAATTTAACAGATTTTACTTTAAATTTACAGTAAACCTTATTTTTATATTACATTAACTGAATAACGTTAATTATACCAAAGTACTTTCAACTAACAACTAAGTACATGCAAAAAGAACAAACTAGAAATTACAAACTAAGAAACTTAAAAATCAAAAAAATCCAATGTAAGGTGGTCACAGAGGGAATCTGGGAATGTCTTTCCATTTTTCATCAAAATGAATAATATGACTCCAAAAACTGTGACATTGAACAGTAATTTTACTGTAAAATTACATAAAATGTCCCATTAGACCTATTACAGTTTTTCACCGTATATAGTAAAGGAACTTAAATTTAACCAATTAACAGGTTTATCAAAATGATAAATTAATATAATTATAATTATAACAGAATGCAAAATATCTTATTAATAAATTACTATAATTAAAATTGTAAATTAATACATTATTAGAAATTAAAATACATAAACTGAATGCAATTAGTTTATGTTTGTTCTACAACAAACCATGGTTCTGAATAATATGGATAATATAAATAATACAATAATTATTGTGGTTCTTTAAGTTTTTCAGTCTTTTTCTGTTAAAATTGTTATCATTTTTAGTTTGCTCGCTAGTGTGCGCTTCATAAAATATAAAACTCAGAATTCAGTTCATGGCCTCGTCCACACGTGGTCTGAATTTATCTTCGTGAGAAATAAGAGAAGAACGAGCGTAGGAAAACGTGATCATCATGATAAACGAGGAGCGAGAAAAGAAGAGCACAGACACAACATTCCTCATCAGAAACAGAGAGAGAGAGAGAATCTGCTCAGGGTTTGAGTTAAACTTCTCTAACTCAGCTCTAACTGGTTCACACACAAACTGTAGACTGTCAGGTTTTGGTGGTTGTAAACATTATACTTTAAGAAATTTAATATTACAGTCTGACCTCCCTTTGACTTACACTCAAAGAATGTTCAATATTCAAAATGTATCCAGCAGTGATGACATCATCATAGTATTAGCATACTGAATTCTGATTGGTCTTCATTCCTACAGCGGTCAGTCACATGATTCTCACAGTGTCATTGAGATAAAACGTCACTTTCTTTACTGAAGATGCTCATTACAGTCAGTGCGGTTCCAGCTGTATGTGGCAGATCTTGACCTGAACGGCCCGCTGGCATCTGAAGACCTGCAGGACGTACTCAGATCAGGTTACATCTGTTTCTCACACGCACACATCCCTACAACAAATCACCCAATGCGTCATTTAAAAAAAAGGAGAGAGAGAGAAATGATATGTTAAAATGACAATTGATAAATCATATAACTTTTAATAAATTAATCCAAATTGCAATTATAAATGTAGTATATACTTAATGCACTCAAAATAAACACTATCATAATCATAACATATTATTATTTTATAAATTAATATGAACTGAAAGAGTTTTCCTTGTTTTCAGTGAATAAAAACTAATACTTACACTAAATAGTGTGTCTTATTTTAGTATCCCTGAGCATACATTATAAATGTTTATGTTTTGGGGATTTTTCTTAATATGTCTATAGTTTTTTTATTTTGTATTTCAGTTTAAGCTTTGGTTATGTGCATCAAGTTTAACTTAAATAGAAATAAGAAATGTTGACTTTTTAACGGTTTAGTTTTTTTAGGTTTTATGTTTAACTATAATAACCCTAATCAATAAAACCCTTATTAATTAAATGTATAGTTATTATACTATTTAATCTATAATATTTCTAGTATTATTTTTAGTAATTTCGTTAATAAATTGATATTATTTTTCATTAATAATAATTTAATTTTATACACATTTATTATTATATTTATTATTATATTAATTGTTATCAGTATTTTGTATGGTACCCCATGGGTTGTACCTCCAAAAATACCACGATACATTGATTTTGATATACTGAGCAGCTGATGATCACTTTCAGTGTCTAAGAAGTGAATGATTCAGTTCACTGGAGTGATTTTGCCCTAGAAACCCCTGAACACTGTATCCAGTTTGAAACAGGCCTTTAAATCCTGAAGCATCTGAATCTCAGAGACTCTCTGATCGGCACATAACGTGGCTGTTCTGCTGTTCTGCTGTTCCGCTGTCCGTGATGACTGTCCTGAGCTGCAGCTGGAACGGCTCAGAAGCTCTTAATGGCTCTGATAATGCTGGAGCTGTCAGGATCGGGACAGGTGAGGCCAGGAAAACACGCCGGACAAAGACACAGCTGTCACACACACAGATCCGGGGCTGAAGACTGTGATTATGATGTCACTTTCTGACAGGCAGCAGCTGATTGGGTCACGTTCGTTTCTCTGACTCCTGCCTGAGCGCCTGTTAAACACACACACACACACACACACCCCACACACCACAACACCACACAAACAGGGACACAACAAAACACAACACACACAACACAACCCAACACCACACAACACAACACAACCAACACCACCACACCCACCACAAACCAACAACACACATCACACACACACACACACAACACACCACACACACACACCACACAACACACACACACACACAACACACCACAACACAACACAACACACACACACAACACACACACACACACACACACACACACACACAACACACACAACACAACACAACACACACACACACCACACACCCACACACGCCACACACACACACCCCACAACCACCACAACACAAACAACACAACCAACACAACCGACACACACACACACACACACACACAACACACACAACACAACACACCACAACCACCACCACACACAACACCACCCAACAAAACACAAACAACCACAACACACACACACACACACACACACACACACACAACACACACAACACAACACAACACCCGAGACACAACCCAACACACACACACACACCACAACCAACACAACACAACACAACACACACACACAACAAACACAACACACACAACACAACACCAACACACACACACACACACACACAACCAACACAACCACAACACACACACACACACACCACACACACACAACACAACACAACACCACACACACACACACACACACCACACACACAACACCACACACACAGTAGTGAACACACACACACAAACACACACACAACACACACACGCACACACACACATTCACACGCACACACTCACACTCACACTCCATCATACAAACCATGCACACACACCTCCACGCATATATCCTGTAAATAATCTGTTTTAACATTTTTAGTGGCACTTTTAAATATTGAATTGATTCCATGCATTTATTATGCAAAATTTCTTTCTGAATTTTGTACGCTGAGCTCATGCAATGCATCATGGGATTGCCTCAATCCCATGATGCATTGCATATATATACTGTATATATATTATATATATATATATAATATATATATAAAATTTAAACTAACACAAAGTATCATTTGAAATATGATAAAAACTTATAGCATCTAAATGATAGTAAAATACTAAAAATACAACTTTTTATCTATTTTATTACACTTTCAAATTAATTGTATTGTCAGCTTATATAATGTTTTTTAATTCTACACTTTATTATAATACTAATTTAGTCCATTTATTATTAAGTATATTCTTATCACGTTATTGTATTAATTTATGATGTTATATTATTTCTTATTGTGATTTTAATTATATTTACACATTTTTGAATATTAAGGGAGCCTTATCATTTTGCAAACTTTATGGGAACATTAACTTTGGATATTTTCTGAATATCTAAACAAGTAGTAAATTAACTTTAAAAAATGTTAGACATGAATGATGTATAAATAACATTATTAAAGACCAAGCAACTTTGATCTGAACATTCTATTAATCTTTGTATTAATCTATTAATGTGAAAAAGGTGTTTGTCATGTTTCTGTCAAATTAAAATGACAAATTAATGTAATATAAGTAACTATTAAATTACCTTGATTAAAATTACAATTGTAAATTCATGTAAATTAATATTAAAATACCTAAACTGAATGCAATTACTGTTTTCTATAAATAAATGTGCTGGAACAATTAGGAAGTAATAATGTTTAAAAAATGTTATTAAAGATCAGCTTTGAAGGAACATTCCATTAATGTTACTGGAAGAACGTTTGTTCATCATTTCAGGAGAACCTAGCCACGTTTCTGTTAGCTGTGTATGCAGGCGGTTCACTGGGTTTCAGGACGAGGCCATAAAATCAGTTCAGCGCAAACACTGGCGACGTTCACACAGGAAATGAACTGCTAAAGCGATAAGATCTTCAAAGTGTCCGGTTACTGGATCTGTATACAGTGAGTCCTGTGTGTGTGTGTGGTGTGTGTTGTGGTTTGTGTGTTATTGATGAAGGCCGCCTGTTTGTGCTCTGATGTTTGGATCAAACCCAAAACATCTGAGATCTACATCATATAAAAGCTCTCATGACACCGTGAGCATCTTATCAGCTGATGCCGCACACAACGCCTCTGTTTCATCGGCGCGAGCGAGAGAAAGTGTCCATTTGCCGTCTGCTTGCGCGCCGGTGGTTTTTTATTGTCCGCTGAGAGCTTGAGGATTAATGGAGAAGCTGTCATGAGATTTACATGCATCCTGTAAGACATTTCCTGTAGATTTTACAAGCTACTCGACAAGACGATAAAGAGCGAGTGCTGGTGTTTGTGCTGACGCTCTGACCTCGTCCTGACCTCTGACAGGAATGCTGCAGGTTCAGCGCACTTTCAGAGTCAACATCAAATCAGAATGAACTGTTTGCTTTCTTAATGCATGCTCCTGCTCTCACAGTCAATGATTCATCAGTGCACGCCACTCCCAATAATAAAACCTGTTTGCCTTTGTAATCTTTTAATCAAAATATAATAACTCAGTCGCCAACTGTCTTTTCAAGATAATATTAATCCCTCCCTTCCAGATACCTGGAAAACATACTACCCTTTAAATATTTGGGGTCAGTAAGAATAAAAGAATTACAGAAACTAATACTTTTGTTCAGCAAGGATGCATTAATTTGATCAGAAGTGACAGTAAAGACATTATAATGTTACAAAAGATCTCTATTTCAATAAATGCTGCTCTTCTGAACTTTCTATTCAGCTGTGATTCCTGAGAAATAAATGCATCACGTTTCCACAAAAATATTGTGCAGCACAACTGTTTCAACATTGATATAATCAGAAATGTTCCCTTTGATCAGCAATCAGCATATTAGAATGATTTCTGAAGATCATGTGACACTGAAGACTGGAGTAATGAGCTGAAAATTCAGCTTACGTCACAGAAATAAATTACATTTCATAGTATATTCAAATAGAAAACAGCTATTTTTAAATTGTAATAATATTTCACAAAATTACAGTTTTTATTGTATTTTTGATCAAATAAATTCAGCCTTGGTGAGCATAAAGAGACTTCTTTCAAAAACATCAAAATTTTACTTTTGAATGGTAGTGCATGTTGTTATTAGTTAAACTAAGTTATTAGTTTAGTGGCTATGCATGGTGATGACAGAAGTAGATATAATAAGCGTTAATAATAAAGGTTATAACCAGTTTTTGCAGAAACTGAACTGGCCTAATTCAGTTACTTCCATCGCAAGTGCACTAAAGTAACGTGATTATTGTTTGCGTTTATAAACTGAAGGATGTCTCAAAATTGTCTTCTGTGGTAAACAACATCACAACACTTTACATGCTGACAATAGATGTTTATCGAACCCGTAACATTCCTGTAAGAGGTCAGTCTCAGTTCAGACGATAAACCAGAGTGACAACCAGAGGGATGTGATTGAACTGATGGAGAAGATAAGCACTCATGAACAGCTATTAGCACAGGTGAGAGACACGTCTGCAGTCTACACACACACACACACACCTGCACCTGAGTGCCAAAGAGCTAGCAATAAACATCCAGAAAATTTAATAAAATGTATCTGAATGACCTCAAACATGCAAAACCTCCGGTTTAGGGATCTGTTTTTTAAAAGGAGTCTGAAATAGCATTGCATCAATGCTCACCAATGGATGATCCTCTGCATTGAATGGGTGCTGTTAGAATGAGAGTCCAAACAGCTTATAAAAAAACATCACAATAATCCACAAGTAATGCACAGCACTCCAGTCCATCAGTTAACATCTGGAGAAGACAAAAGCTGAAACTAATCCAGCATTAAGACATTTTAACTTCACCTATGTGGATTTTTTAAGAACTATATCTTTAATCTTTAAGTTACATCCTTTGGTGTGCCAGGCCTTAACGCTTCCTCCAGTGAAAAAGTCAGTCTCCTGTTGTCTCTCACAGCAAAATCCAGCCACATAGTGTTTAGAGCTGTTTTGTCTTGTAAACGGTGCTTTACTGTGCAGATTTCTCTCCTGATTCAGCCCAGACAACTTTTTCCACTGTAATTATGGACTAATTTTAGCCAGAGTACAGTCTGAAGTTAAAATGTCTTAAAGGGGTCCTATTATGCTTTTTCACTTTTTTAATTTTAGTCAGTGTGTAGTGTGTATGTTTGGGCATAAAAAAGATCTAGAAAGTTACAAATCTCAAAGTCTACTCCAAAGGGAGATATTTAGTTTTTAAAAAAAAATCAATTTTCAAGAACTACAACAAACGGCTCGTTTGGACTACAACACAGCGTTTTGGTTTCCGGGCTTGTGCTTTTACAAGCATCATTTGAAATTTAATCAAAGCCGGAACTAATCGAGCCGTTTGTACCAGCCTGGGGAGAAAGGTATTTTAATTATGTAAATTATGTGAAAAATAATGCATTTTTCGAACCACCAAGCATGAGAGCATGTTCTAGTACACCCCCAAAACAAAATCAAGACTTTGTAAAAGAGCATAATAGGACCCCTCTAATGCTGGATTAGTTTCAGCTTTTGTCTTCTCCAGATGTTGAACTGATGGACTGGAGTGGTTTGGAATACTTGTGGATTATTGTGATGTTTTTATCAGCTTTTGGAACTCTCATTCTGACGGCAACCATTCACTGCAGAGCATCCATTGCTGGGACACTGATGCAATGCTACATTTCTCCAATATTCTGATGAACAAACAAACTCCTCCTGATCTGGGATACCTGAGAGTGAGCACATTTTCAGCAAAGAAATTTTGCAAGTTCGGAAGTAAGTCACACAGGTTTGGAAGGACACCGAATTGCCTAAATGAATGCTTTCAGTGTGAGTGTGAGGCATCTGACTCGCAGCTGTTGTGTGTCGGGGTCAGTCTGAGGTCAGCGGAGTCTGCTGATGTTGTTCTCTTTAGACAGCACTGTGACAAACGGCTGCACCGCAAATGCCACGGCTTTAAATTCTCACTGAACGCTCGACCCGAGATCTTAAAACGTATTTATCTTTTCACACAGCCAGCTGTGTGTGGTGTGTGTGTGTGTGGTGTTTGGGGAGAGTTACTGAAGTCAGTTCAACATGGTGTGGATCATTCCCTTCAGTGTCCAGAAAAACTTGAAATAAAGTTAGAATTATAAAATCAGCAAATATAAACCCATTTAACTGAGTATGAATTCATCAGAGAGAAGAAAGGCTTTATGAAGTGACTGGTTTGACTTCACCTCTAAAACAATTTTTCAGTTCAGCTGATGTCATCAATCCCTTATTTTGTAACGCCTCCCCTCGAACCATGTGACCTCATTGTGGATGCATTATAAAATTCATCATTCTGAATGCATGTATAAATCATAAAAGACAACCCCCCCCCCCCAATACTAATACTTTAACTAAAATTAAAATTAAAACAGAAAATATTAAAATAAAATCTAATTCAAATATTAACAAAAACTATAATAGAATATCAATGATACCGAAATAACACTGTTTAGATGATAGTATTTTTAGTTATACCATAATATTGAAGAATTACAACTCATTTTATAATTTATAATTTTTAAATGAGTTAAATGTACATTTGTATGGAGATATTGGAGGTGGTAATAATAATAATAATATTTTTTTCCCCCCTAAGTTTACGGAATATAGCATATTTTTATTTATTTTAATACGTAACATACATACACATTATTTGTATTATTATTTTCTCATTAGATGCATGTATAAAATCAAGTTTTTACTCATTCAGTGTGTGTCAAATTATTAAATCAAACTTGTGCATGTCAGTTCACTTGCAAACTAACATTGACTTCACAGTTCCTTGGAGAATTTTGGTTGGCTTTTTGAGTAAAACGTGGGTGTTTTTAGTATATTTTTTGGTTTTTGAGAGTTCAGCTCACCTAGAGGGACAATAAACGTGTGGTGGTTATACCGGCGTCGTGTTGATGTTTACACCGGACGGCGTTCGGCGTGTAACCGCAGCAGCAAGCTGTGTCAGAGTGACTTAGAGCTCTGACTCACATCGAAGCCCGGTCTGCTGCTACCCCATCAATCTCACAGCAAATTGTTCGTTTCACCTGCCTGGAGAATACTTGTTTTCAGCTCCTCAACTCAGAGTTTTCACTTCATCTGATCCTTCAGTTTCTCAAACAACTCAGGAAAAGGAAAACAAGCAAAAGATGTGTGGGACAACTCAGCTCATAAACAGTCTGGGGCCCACAAACAAAAAAAAACAAAAAAAACCCCAATCTCCACAAGTCGTATTTTAAAATATAATAATAACACTTATATATATATCTATAATATATATATTATATATATGCAGCAAGAGGTCATTAAATTTTTTGAAATTATTATAAATATTATTATATAATTATATAAGTATAAATATTATATACATTTTATAGAAAATTATTGTTATTATTCTTACTTTCAATGTATCTACATTAAAAAGTCTCCATTTCAAATTATTACTTATTATATTAAGGACTTTTGTGATGCATGCATGTAGTAAGCCTTAAATTACATTGTACAAATCAAAATACTAACATCTAAACAGTTGTATTATTATTATTATATTTTTTGATTAAATTTATTGTCTGTTTTCCATTTTCTTTTAGTTCAAGTTTTAGTAATTTTGTTGTGATTTTGTCATTTTTTATTTAGTTTTTGCTTTTTTTTTTTTTAAATGTCTATTGAGTATATATTTTTTTTATTTTTAGTTTATTTACTTTTAGTAATTTCAGAAGAGAAATGTTTCCTTGGCAACTAGTTGAAATAAGTAAAATGTTATTATATTTCAGTTAACGCTTATTTTAAGAAGCATTTTTTTAATGGTTTTAGTTTTAGTCAACTATAATAACCCTGTACCCAAGTTAATCAAGTACAATAGCATAACAGTATTTTTTAGAAAGTGGCATCATTTGTGTTAATTTTTTGTTTTATTTCTCATGGCTCTTCAGTTCTAAGAGGGCCTGTATATGCCTATAAAATCTTTACCGGATGCCTGAAGTCACTGATGCCACTTTTTTTGAGGAAAAAGCACTTTCCATATCAAACTGAAGCTGGTCAGATGAGTCAGATGCCAGCATGGACAGGTTGTGTGACATGCCCTCATCATGATCTCCATTGACCACAATGTGTTTTGTGAGATGAATTATTTGCTGCCGACAGCATGAAGCTATCAAGATTTGGGAACAGTGTTGAATCGCCACTTGATGTCCGGTGTAAAATCTGAGTCCTGGAGCCAGATCATTTGGGAAGCGGCATGTTAAAGCATACGGCCGTATGCTTTAACATGCCGCTTCCCAAATGATCTGGCTCCAGGACTCAGATTTTACACCGGACATCAAGTGGCGATTCAACACTGTTCCCAAATCTTGATAGCTTCATGCTGTCGGCAGCAAATAATTCATCTCACAAAACACATTGTGGTCAATGGAGATCATGATGAGGGCATGTCACACAACCTGTCCATGCTGGCATCTGACTCATCTGACCAGCTTCAGTTTGATATGGAAAGTGCTTTTTCCTCAAAAAAAGTGGCATCAGTGACTTCAGGCATCCGGTAAAGATTTTATAGGCATATACAGGCCCTCTTAGAACTGAAGAGCCATGAGAAATAAAACAAAAAATTAACACAAATGATGCCACTTTCTAAAAAATACTGTTATGCTATTGTACTCTGATTAACACTTGAGGTGCACGGTTATTGTCATTAACTAAAACTAAAAACATAAAAAAATGCTTCTAAAATACGCGTTAACCTGAAATATAATACATTATTATTTCAACTAGTTGCCAGGAAACTTTCTCTTCTGAAATTACTAATTAAATAAACTAAAAATAAAAAATAATCTATACTAAATGACATTTAAAAAAAACAAGCAAACCTAATAACAAGTGACAAAAAACAAACAACAAAAGTTTTAAAAAAAAACCCTAAAAAAACCTTTTTTTTGGAAAAACCTAAAAAAAAAATTTTAAAAAATGGGGGAAAAAAACAGAAAATAAATTCTAATTCAAAAATTCATATATAATAACCGTTTAATGTTAGATTTTGATTTGTACCATGATAATTAAGGATTACTACATGCATGCATCTACAAAAGTTCCTTAATATAATAAGTAATAATTTTGGAATGGGAATTTTTTCATGTAGAATATTGAACGTAAAAGAATAACAATATTTTATAAAATGGTCTATAATATTGATACTTATATAATTTATATAATAATATTATATAATTCAAAAATTTAATGACCTCCTTGCTCATATATATATATATATATTATATATATATATATATAATTTGTTATTATTATTATTTTAAATTCGCTTGTGTAGATTGTGTTTGTGCCCCAACTGTTTATGAGCTGAGTGTCCACAAATCTTTTTGACTTTTTTTCCTTTTCCTGAGTTGTTTGAGACATACTGAAGGATCAGATGAAGTTGAAAACTCTGAGTATGAGTGAGCTGAAAACAGGCATTTCTCCAGGCAGTGTGAAACGAACCATTTGCTGTGAGATTGATGGGAGCAGCAGATCCGTGGCTTTCAGCATGTGATTCAGAGCTCTAATTCACTCTGACACAGCTGCTGCTGCGGTTACACGCCGAACGCGTCAGGTGTAAATCAAACACGACGCCGGTATAATCACACACGTTTATTGTCCCTTCTAGGTGAGCTGAACTCTCAAAACCCAACAAATATACTCAAAACACCCACGTTTTACTCAAAAAGCCAACCAAAATTCTCCAAGGAACTGTGAAGTCAATGTTAGTTTGCAAGTGAACTGACATGCACAAGTTTGATTTAATAATTTGACACACACTGAATGAGTAAAAACTTGATTTTATACATGCATCTAATGAGAAAATAATAATACAAATAATGTGTATGTATGTTACGTATTAAAATAAATAAAAATATGCTATATTCCGTAAACTTAGGGGGGAAAAAAATATTATTATTATTATTACCACCTCCAATATCTCCATACAAATGTACATTTAACTCATTTAAAAATTATAAATTATAAAATGAGTTGTAATTCTTCAATATTATGGTATAACTAAAAATACTATCATCTAAACAGTGTTATTATTTTGGTATCATTGAGATACTGTTATAGTTTTTTATTATTATTTTGAATTTGTTTTTATTTTAATATTTTCTGTTTTCACTTGAATTTAAGTTAAACGTTTAGTATTTGGGGGGGGGGGGTTTTCAGTTTATTTCATTTATACATGCATTCAGAATGATGAATTTTATAATGCATCCACAATGAGGTCACATGGTTCGAGGGGAGGCGTTACAAAATAAGGGATTGATGACATCAGCTGAACTGAAAAATTGTTTTAGAGGTGAAGTCAAACCAGTCACTTCATAAAGCCTTTCTTCTCTCTGATGAATTCATACTCAGTTAAATGGGTTTATATTTGCTGATTTTATAATTCTAACTTTATTTCAAGTTTTTCTGGACACTGAAGGGACTGATCCACACCCTGTGAACTGACTTCCAGTAACTCCCTCCCCAAACACACACACACACACACCACAGCTGGTGGTGAAATCTAATACGTTTTAAGATCTCGGGTCGAGCGTTCAGTGAGAATTTAAAGCCGTGGCATTTGCGGTGCAGCCGTTTGTCACAGTGCTGTCTAAAGAGAACAACATCAGCAGACTCCGCTGACCTCAGACTGACCCCGACACACAACAGCTGCGAGTCAGATGCCTCACACTCACACTGAAAGCATTCATTTAGGCAATTCGGTGTCCTTCCAAACCTGTGTGACTTACTTCCGAACTTGCAAAATTTCTTTGCTGAAAATGTGCTCACTCTCAGGTCATCCAGATCAGGATGAGTTTGTTTTTCTTCATCAGATTTGGAGAAATGTAAGCATTGCATCAGTGTCTCAGCAATGGTGCTCTGCAGTGAATGGGTGCCGTCATAATTAGAGTCCAAACAGCTGATAAAAAAACAAAAAAGTAATCCACACGACTCCAGTCCATCAATTAACACTGAAAGACAAATCTGAAACAATCCATCATTAAATGGGTCCTATTATGTTCTTTTACAAAGTCTTGATTTTGTTTGGGGGTGTACTAGAACATGCTCTCATGCGTGGTGGTTCGAAAAACGCATTATTTTTTACATTATTACAATACCTTTCTCCTCAGTCTGGCACAAACTGCTCGATTAGTTCCGGCTTTGATGAAATTCAAATGAGTCGCTTTGTGAAATCACAAAGCCCGGAAAACAAACGCTGTAGTCCAAACGAGCCGTTCGATGTAGTTCTTGAAAAGGGATAAAAAAAAAAACTAAATATCTCCCTTTGGAGTGAACTTTTGAGATTTTGTAACTTTGCTGGTCTTTTTTATGCTCAAACAGCAACATTTCAGACTAACTAAAGTTGAAAAAGCAGAATAGGACCCCTTTACGACTTTACTTCAGAATTTACTTCTGGCTAAAAGAGATCCTCTACCTAATGTGAAAAAGTGTTCTGGTCTGATCAGGAGAGAATCGCACAGATCAAGCAGGCGTTACAAGCCACATCTCTAAACAAATATGTGCTGGATTTTGATGTGAGAACACGGAGATGCACTTTTTCACTGGAGGAAGCTTTAAGGCCTGTTCACACCAAGGATGATAACTTTAAAGATAAAGATATAGTTCTAAAATACCTCATAACGGTCTGAATTAAAATGTCTTACTGTGGAATAGTTTCAGCTTTGTCTTCTCCAGATGTTAACTGATGGACTGGAGTGCTGTGCCTTACTTGTGATGTTTTTTATCAGCTGTTTGGACTCTCATTCTGACGGCACCCATTCACTGCAGAGCATCCATTGCTGAGACACTGATGCAATGCTATATTTCCTACTCCTTTAAACAGATCCCTAACCGGAGGTATTTTGCATGTTTGAGGCTACATTCAGATACATTTTATTCAAATTTCTGGATAGTTTATTGCTAGCTCTTTGGCCCTCAGGTGCAGGTGTGTGTGTGTGTGTGTAGACTGCAGACGTGTCTCTCACCTGTGCTAATAGCTGTTCATGAGTGCTTATCTTCTCCATCAGTTCAATCACATCCCTCTGGTTGTCACTCTGGTTTATCGTCTGAACTGAGACTGACCTCTTACAGGAATGTTACGGGTTCGATAAACATCTATTGTCAGCATGTAAAGTGTTGTGATGTTGTTTACCACAGAAGACAATTTTGAGACATCCTTCAGTTTATAAACGCAAACAATAATCACGTTACTTTAGTGCACTTGCGATGGAAGTAACTGAATTAGGCCAGTTCAGTTTCTGCAAAAACTGGTTATAACCTTTATTATTAACGCTTATTATATCTACTCTGTCATACCATGCATACCACTAAACTACTAACTTAGTTTTTACTAATACAACAGGCACTACCGTCACAACGTAAAAATTTTTATGTTTTTGAAAGAAGTCTCTTATGCTTACTAAGGCTGCATTTTATTTGATCAAAAATACAGTATAAACAGTGAAATTGTTAAATATTATTTCAATTTAAATAGCTGTTTTTATTTGAATATATTGTAAAATTAAATTTATTCCTGTGACGTAAAGCTGGATTTGCAGCATCAATTATCCCGTCTTCAGTGTCACATGATCTTCAGAAATCATTCTGATATTTGCTGCTCGAGAGACATTTCTGATTATAATCAATGTTGAAAACAGTTGTGCGGCAC
Organism: Sinocyclocheilus anophthalmus; assembly: GCA_018155175.1. Classification (NCBI taxonomy): domain Eukaryota; kingdom Metazoa; phylum Chordata; class Actinopteri; order Cypriniformes; family Cyprinidae; genus Sinocyclocheilus; species Sinocyclocheilus anophthalmus. The sequence continues at coordinate 146,076 of JADLZN010005301.1, forward strand.
AATATTTTTGTGGAAACCGTGAATCATTTTATTTCTCGGGATTCACAGATGAATAAAAAGTTCAAAAGAACACTTTTTTTAAAATATAAATATTTTGTAAAATTATAAATATCTTTACTGCCACTTCTGATCAATTTAATGCATCCTCATGAACAAAAGTATTAGTTTCTGTAATTCTTTTATTCTTACTGACCCCAAATATTTAAAGGGTAGTATGTTTTCCAGGTATCTGGAAGGGAGGGATTAATATTATCTTGAAAAGACAGTTGGCGACTGAGTTATTATATTTTGATTAAAAGATTACAAAGGCAAACAGGTTTTATTATTGGGAGTGGCGTGCACTGATGAATCATTGACTGTGAGAGCAGGAGCATGCATTAAGAAAGCAAACAGTTCATTCTGATTTGATGTTGACTCTGAAAGTGCGCTGAACCTGCAGCATTCCTGTCAGAGGTCAGGACGAGGTCAGAGCGTCAGCACAAACACCAGCACTCGCTCTTTATCGTCTTGTCGAGTAGCTTGTAAAATCTACAGGAAATGTCTTACAGGATGCATGTAAATCTCATGACAGCTTCTCCATTAATCCTCAAGCTCTCAGCGGACAATAAAAAACCACCGGCGCGCAAGCAGACGGCAAATGGACACTTTCTCTCGCTCGCGCCGATGAAACAGAGGCGTTGTGTGCGGCATCAGCTGATAAGATGCTCACGGTGTCATGAGAGCTTTTATATGATGTAGATCTCAGATGTTTTGGGTTCTGATCAAACATCAGAGCACAACAGAGCGGCCTTCATCAAACACACACACACACACACACACACACACACAACACAGCCTCACTGTATAAGCCAGATCCAGTACCCGACACGTGAAGATCTTATCGCTTTAGCAGTTCATTTCCTGTGTGAACGTCGCCAGTGTTTGCGCTGAACTGATTTTATGGCCTCGTCCTGAAACCCAGTGAACCGCCTGCATACACAGCTAACAGAAACGTGGCTAGGTTCTCCTGAAATGATGAACAAACGTTCTTCCAGTAACATTAATGGAATGTTCCTTCAAAGCTGATCTTTAATAACATTTTTTAAACATTATTACTTCCTAATTGTTCCAGAACATTTATTTATAGAAACATTAATTGCATTCAGTTTATGTTATTTATAATAATATTAATTTACCTGAAGTACAATTGTAATTTTAATCAAGGTAATTTAATAGTTACTTATATTACATTAATTTGTCATTTTAATTTGACAGAAACATGACAAACACCTTTTTCACATTAATAGATTAATACAAAGATTAATAGAATGTTCAGATCAAAGTTGCTTGGTCTTTAATAATGTTATTTATACATCATTCATGTCTAACATTTTTTAAAGTGTAATTTACTCTTGTTTCAGATATTCAGAAAACATTAATAAGAAGTAGTCCCATAAAGTTTGCAAAATGATAAGGCTCCCTTAATATTCAAAAATGTGTAAATATAATTAAAATCACAATAAGAAATAATATAACATCATAAATTAATACAATAAGTTATAAATAATATACTATAATGACATAAATTATTATAATAAAATTGTTATAAATCAAATCAATATATAAGCTGAATACAATTAATTGCCACAGTGAATAAATATAATCAAACGTTATTTTAGTATTTGACGTATCATTTAGATGCTATAAGTTTTTATATTCATATTTTTCAAATGCATATGTTTGTTGTTTAAATTTTTATATAATATAATAATATATATATCTTATATATACACTCATAAGAGGCAATGCTCATGGATTTAGGCAATCCCATGATGCAGTTGCATGATCTCAGGCGTACAAAATTCAGAAAGAATTTTGGCATATAACTGCATGGAATCCAATTTCATATTTACAAGGTGCCACTAAAATTAAAACAGATTATTTCAGGATATATGCGTGGAGTGTGTGTGCATTGTTTGTATGAGGAGTGGAGTGTGAGGTGTTGCGGGTGTGCGTGTGTGCGTGTGTGTGTTGTGTGTGTTTGTGTGTGTGTGGTGTGTGTGTGTGTTGTGTGTGTGTTGACTGTGTGTGTGTGTGTGTGGTGGTGTGTGGGGGGGGGGGTGTGTGTGTGTGTGTGTGTTGGTGTGTGGTGTGTGTGTGTGTGTGTGTGTTGTTTTGTGTTGTGTTGTGTGTGGGTGTGGTGTGTGTGTGTGTGTTTTGTTGTGTTGTGTTGTGTTGTGATGTTGCTGTGTTGTGTTGTGCTGTGTTGTGCTGTGCTGTGCTGTGCTGTGGTTGTGTTGTGTTGTGTTGTGTTGTGTATGTGTTGTGTTTTAGTGTGTGTGTGTGTGTGTGTGGGTTGTGTTTTGGTTGTGTTGTGTGTTGTGTTGTGTTGTGTTGTGTGTGTTGTGTTTGTGTTGGTTGTGTTTGTGTTGTGTTGGTGTGTGTGTGTTTGTTTGTGTTGTGTTGTGTTGTGTTGTGTTGTGTTGTTTGGTGTGTTTGTGTGTGTGTGTGTGTGTGATGTGTGCGTGTGTGTGAGTGTGTTTGTTGTGTTGTGTTTGGTTGTGTTGTGTTGTGTTGTGTTGTGTGTTGTTGTGTGTGTGTTGGTTTGTGTGTGTGTGTGTTGTGTTGTGTTGTGTTGAGTTGTGTTGTGTTGTGTGTGTGTGTGTTTTGTGGTTGTTTTGTTTTGTGTTGTTTTGTGTTGTGTTGTGTTGTGTGTGTTTGTGTGTGTGTGTTTTTGTGTGTGTGTGTTTTTGTGTGTTTTTGTGTGTTTGTGTGTGTTTGTGTGTTTTTGTTTTTGTGTGTGTGTTTGTGTGTGTTTGTTGTGTGTGTGTGTGTTGTGTGTGTTGTGTGTAACAGCGCTCAGGCAGGAGTCAGAGACACGACGTGACCCAATCGCTGCTGCCTGTTCAAAAGTGGACCTCATAATCACATCTTCAGCCCCGGATCTATTGTTTGTTAAGCTGTTCTTTGTCGGCGTGTTTCCCCCCTGGCCTCACCTGGGTTTTGTGGGGGGTCCCGATCCGACCAAAGCCCCCCCCCCCCTCCATCATTATCAGAGCCTTAAGAGCTTCTGAGCCGTTCCAGCTGCAGCTCAGGACAGTCATCACGGACAGCGGAACAGCAGAACAGCAGAACAGCCACGTTATGTGCCGATCAGAGAGTCTCTGAGATTCAGATGCTTCAGGATTTAAAGGCCTGTTTCAAACTGGATACAGTGTTCAGGGGTTTCTAGGGCAAAATCACTCCAGTGAACTGAATCATTCACTTCTTAGACACTGAAAGTGATCATCAGCTGCTCAGTATATCAAAATCAATGTATCGTGGTATTTTTGGAGGTACCTGGGGTCCCATACAAAAATACTGATAACATTATATATTATAATTAATAATAAATGTGTATAATTACATTTATATATTAATGACACATAATATCATTTATTAACGAATTACTAAAAAATAATACTATAAAATATTAGAGATAATATAGTTATAATAAATAAAGTTAATTAAATAGGTGTTGTATGATAGGGTTATTTATTTAAACTAAAACTAAAAAACTACAACCGTAAAAAGTCACATTTCTTATTCCTCCTTAAGTTTAAACGTGAGCACATAACTAAAGCTTAAACTGAAATAACAAACATAATAAAACTATAGACATATTAAAAAAATTCCCAAAACCTAACTTATAATAGTATCTCAGTGAGACTAAAATAACAACTTATTTAGTTAGTTACAGTAAGTTAGTTTTTATTCATAGAACCATTAACTGCATTCAGTTCATATTAATTTAATAATAATAATATATTGTTATTATTTATTATAGTTTTTATTTTTGAAGTGCATTAAGTTATATTACATTAATTTATAATTGCAATTTGATTATATTTATAAAGTTATATTATTTATCATTGTCATTTTAACTATATCATTTCTCTCTCTCTCTCTTTTTTTTAAATGACGCATTGGGTGATTTGTTGTAGGGATGTGTGCGTGTGAGAAACAGATGTAACCTGATCTGAGTACGTCCTGCAGGTCTTCATATGCCAGCGGGGCCGATCATGTCAGTCTTGCACATACACCCTGGAACCGCACGAACTGTAATCGAGCATCTTCAGTAAAGAAAGTGACGTTTTATCTCAATGACACTGTGAGAATCATGTGACTGACCGCTGTAGGAATGAAGACCAATCAGAATTCAGTATGCTAATACTATGATGATGTCATCACTGCTGGATACATTTTGAATATTGAACATTCTTTGAGTGTAAGTCAAAGGGAGGTCAGACTGTAATATTAAATTTCTTAAAGTATAATGTTTACAACCACCAAAACCTGACAGTCTACAGTTTGTGTGTGAACCAGTTAGAGCTGAGTTAGAGAAGTTTAACTCAAACCCTGAGCAGATTCTCTCTCTCTCTCTGTTTCTGATGAGGAATGTTGTGTCTGTGCTCTTCTTTTCTCGCTCCTCGTTTATCATGATGATCACGTTTTCCTACGCTCGTTCTTCTCTTATTTCTCACGAAGATAAATTCAGACCACGTGTGGACGAGGCCATGAACTGAATTCTGAGTTTTATATTTTATGAAGCGCACACTAGCGAGCAAACTAAAAATGATAACAATTTTAACAGAAAAAGACTGAAAAACTTAAAGAACCACAATAATTATTGTATTATTTATATTATCCATATTATTCAGAACCATGGTTTGTTGTAGAACAAACATAAACTAATTGCATTCAGTTTATGTATTTTAATTTCTAATAATGTATTAATTTACAATTTTAATTATAGTAATTTATTAATAAGATATTTTGCATTCTGTTATAATTATAATTATATTAATTTATCATTTTGATAAACCTGTTAATTGGTTAAATTTATTTTCCTTACTATATACGGTGAATAACTGTAATTACATTTAATTTAATTTTACAGTAAAATACTGTTCAATGTACAGTTTTTGGAAGTCATCTTATAATTTATGATGAAAAATGTAAATTGACATTCCCAGAATTCCTCTGTACACTTCCATTTGATTTTTTGCATTTATTTAAGTCTTATTTTTTTTACTTTATTAGTTGTTTCTTTTGCATTTACTTAGGTGTAGTTTGAGTCTTTGTATATTAACGTTCTAGCGTTTACTGTCATTACAATATAAGTTTTTTACTGTAATTTAGTAAAATCTGTTTACATTTACCTGTTTTCATACCATTATTTATTTTTTACAATATTTCTGGCAACCACAGCTGCTGTTTTTTTACTGTAAATTCAAGTTATAACCATAAAATTTAAAATGTCTCTACCATATAAATACAGTAAGTTTCTGGTAACCGCAGCTGCTGTTTTTTACTGTAAATTTCACTGTATTTTTTACAGTGCAGCAGTCAAATATCAGGCTACACAAAACAGGTTCAAACCTGTTTTTAGTTACATTAGGATTATGATTTCAAACAGAGTAAACACACACTTTGTGATCACCTCAATCCCTCTGTGTGTGTGTTGTGTGTGTGTGTGGTGTGTGGTGTGTTTGTCGTGTGTGTGTGTTCTGCTTGTGGTGGTGTGGCTGCGTGTGTGTGTGGTGTGTATTTCTGTGTCTCTGTGTGTGTGTTGTGTGTGTGTGTGTGTTTGCGTGTGTGGGTGTGTGTGTGTGTGTTCTAAGGTGTGTGTGTGTGTGTTTGCGGGCGTGTGTGTGTGTGTGGGTGTGTGTTTCTGTGTGTGTGTGTGTGTGTGTGTGTGTTTTTTTTTGTGTGTTTGTGTGTGTGTGTGTTGTGTGTGTGTTTGTGTTTTGTGTTTGTGTTTGTGTCTGTGTATGTGTAGTGTATGGTAATGGTATGTGTATGTGAGTGTGTGAGTGGTGTGTGTTGGTGTGTTTGTGTTTGTGTGTGTGTGTGTGCGTGCGTGCGTTTTTGAGACGAATGAGTACATAAATTTGTATAATGACAAAGGTATAACACAGGTATTACAAGGAGAAGGTGACTATTCAGGACATTACCCCATGTCCCCACATTTCAAAACATATAAATCACACAGAATGGAGTGTATTGAATATCTGAAATAGCACAAAGTTTCCTGTAAGGGGTATGTTTAGGTGTAGGTTTGGTGTAGGGCAATAGAATATACGGTCGGTACGGTATAAAATCCATTACACCTATGGGATGTCCCCACATTTCACAAAAACAAACCTGTGTGTGTGTGGTCTGTGTGTGTGTGTGGTGGTTTTGTGTGTGG